>JAYESA010000013.1:85304119-85306619 GCA_036927795.1 Iris macrosiphon
CCAATTCATCACCATGGTGTACTCCGATATTGTTTTTACCGAAGAAGGATGGGTCGGTACACATGTGTATCGACTACAGGGCTCTGAACAACCTCACTATCTGTCATGACCCGCACCCGATGTAGGGATGCAAGTCAAAAACAACGTCCAGCCTACGTCGCAGAATCGGCAGTAGAACGTTATCTTGGTCTACTATACTATCTAAAATCTCACAATAATATAAAGTCTGCCAATAATAGCTCACACAAAACTCAATCACAATCTAAAGCACGAGAAGATATGAAGGAAGTCTAACTATACATCCAAAAATATAATAATCAACAATAAAACAATATCCATCCTCATCTATAAGCCAGAAACAAATCCGGTACCAAAATATTAAAGAAACTAATTATGAAAACTAGTGATCCGGATAAACCTTCCGGCAATCACTCCAGAACTAGTGGATCCAAGTCTGCACCATCTATAAGTCAAAGTCCATAGTATGTCGGACACAATCTCTCGGATCCTCTAAAAAAAAAAATTTAGTCAGGAATGGAGCGAAGTACATCTCTAACAGCATTTCTAATCAATGATATAAACTATGTAACAGTAAATAGATATGAATATACAAGATGCATATACATGTACAAGAGATACACAATAAAGGCAATACTGGAAATAAATACAAGAATGAACAATATGGCAATGAACAAGAATACTAATGACTAAGTGAGTGAGTACCAGCTTTAACATGTGATCGGCTTGGGAACTTGCACAAGAGTAAATGGCCTGGTTAATCATACGTACGGTGTATGATCAACACTCACATGGAACAAGACTTGCACAAGGAGGGTATGATCACATATCTACACTATATACTCCCCAACCCCGACTGGTATAGTGGATCCAACCATGGTATGCTATAGCACGGGATTCCCCAAGAAGATAGCGACTCTTCCCGAGAATCGGTGTCTGTACATGCACAAGATAATCAATGAAACAAGACTTGCACAAGATACACCATATACAAGGAATAATATCGCATGACGAGATCCGGATATACCAATCCATGTAACCATCGTGTCAAAAAACATGGATATCTACACTAGATACAATGAACATAGAGGATATCATAAATGAGAAACTATCAGAGAATGTACTCGCCTGCGGTCCAGAGCAATGAATGTAAAAATGTGTCCGAACTGGTGCCACACAGACGTATATATGGAATATTGCATTAATACAAGGTTCTGGAATGAGAATAAGTTAAACTAGTCAATTTCTAGGTCAACAAGTCAATTCTAAGTCAATAACTCAAACTCGGTCAACTCTAAGTCAACTATGGTCAACTACATTTAAACTATGGTCAACTACCTATTTCTAGGTTGCATGAGTCTAACTCAAAGATATTGGGCTCACACACTATGAATCTAGGCCATACAAGCTACATCTTAGGATACTAAGATACTGTATCTCAGGATACGCAAACAAGGGATAAATATAACACATATGTACATATCAAATAATATTATATATATATAATCTTAATTATAAATGCTAAATGGATACCTTTGTTTTGAACCAACTTGGTATCGTAATACTAAACCTCTATCTTGATACCCAAACCCAATACCTTGGGTATCCTTAATACCTTGGCATTTACCTTGGTATCTTAGGATAATATCACCCTAGTATATATATATATATATATATATATATATATATATATATATATATATATATATATATATATATATTAACTATCCAACTATAAATATAAACTACCATGTATTTAGTATTTATACAATACTATATACCTTATTTTAGTCACCTTAATAATAACCCATAATTAGTTTACAACTATCCTATTACTATGCCAATACCTACTACTCATACCTTGGTATATCTTGATACTTACCTTGGTATCTCAAGGTAATTGCCAATATCTTCATATATATACTAACTATTCATCAATAACTATATGTATACATATATCAATCCAATATAACTTCTAGTATATACTAACTAGAATAAATACTAACTACTAACTACCAACTACACACTAAATACTAATGCATATATACGTACATACATATATATCTACAAATATATAATATATATAACTAAGGATACTCATAACAATAGATAACTAAAATATACTAACTATTCCAATAATATTATATGCTACAACTAAATATATTATACATATAGTATACTAAAGCACAATTAGAAAATTGGGAACATATATACGTATATATTAATTACCATATATATACATATATATATATATATATATATATTAATATCTAATATATTAAAAACTGCCAAACTGTCATTAAAAGCCCCTGTCTACTGTCGCAGAAGCTACTGTTGATACTGATACACTATTATTTTAGTGACAGTTTTTTGCACTGTCGCTAAAAACAGTCACTAAAGCTCCTGATACGCTGTTGATACGCTGCTGTTTCAGCGATAGTTTCCTGCAACTATCGTTGGCTGCTGTCGCTGAAAAGCTGCT
>JAYESA010000013.1:85309119-85454119 GCA_036927795.1 Iris macrosiphon
GCTCGTTCGTGGGTTATGTGCATGCTCTCTCTCGATGCCTCGATGGGATGTTCCAACAATAAGTCTAAATACTTTCAAAATACGTTTTGAATGATATGATATGCTTGCTTGTATGATGCTGTGCTGCGAGTGGCCTTTGTGCCAACCTGTTCGAACCCTTGAGAGTATCGCTAGTAGCTTGTCCAATTTCACTAACTCTAGGTTTGGTTGAATGTATCTATTCGAGGGACGCCTTGAACTAGTGCACCATCCAAGACTTAAGAAAAGGTAAAACTCGAGTGCTAAGACTTCGCTATCACTAAGCTGGTTGACGTGTTCACGCTAGAGGGGCCTTTCGAAAGTGCGCACGATCCAGCCTAAGCGATATGCTGATTTCGACGCTTGTGCAAGTGAATATCCAAATGAACAAGTGTAACGACTTGTCTAGGATTGCCTCAACCCTAGATTACTGCTTGTCCTCAGTAAGTCTCGAGTACGAGACTTTTTCTGAGTTGGGTAGGATGTAACACCCCATTCCGTTCTAGAGGACTGCCGTCTCAAACGGCAAAAGTGCGACTGTCCCAACCCGCTTTGCCTCAAACGAGAAGCAAAGGATATCCAGACTTGTCCCTACAAGAATCCGGCTTTGGCTTTCAGAGGCTCGCTTGACGTATCGCTCTACCGAGGCGAATCATCGCTAAGGTGGGTGGCTACGGTAAACTTGTCTTTGCTTAGCCAGCACACATAAAATCTGGAATATTCATGCTAGTCGCTAGGTGAATCACCCCCTGCATGCAAATAAATCCAACGCACCTAGCTAAGGGAATAATCCCAACTTGTATTGCTTGCTAGAACATGGAAATGAAATAATGCTTATACTCAGACCCTCGCATGCTAAGTTCCTTAACGGTTTCATCTTCTCGGCTTACCTTCGGGTCCGAGCAACGTGCCTACTTATGTTCCTTAGAAACGCATGCTTGTCTGCTTGTATGTTGCCTTGTATTCATCCAAACCCCGGAAGACTACTAAGTAGTCCTTCCGTGCCTGAACGAACCTGCAAGTATCCGGGACCGTTAGGTCACCAAGGCAAATTATGGACCAAGGAATCTGCACCAAGAATGAATAAATCCCTGAATTACAGCTCGTGGAGCAAACTACTGAATCCTGTCTCAACAAGTTCTATATATATATTCTGTTTCAAACTCATTCCATACCGGACTTGTTCATATATATATTCTGCCACGAACTTGTTTCTGTATCTTACCTGAGACCCTGACTTGCATGTCGCGGACAACTTGTAAAAGGTGATCTTCGGATCTCGTTCCGTGGGCGATCACCGGGGCACTAGGGCCGACCCGGTCTAGACGGAACTTCTGGTAGTCGTCTATTTCGGCGGGATGAGTGCAAGGCCCATCGTGCTCATTGCTTGCACTTCATCCTCGACCCTGAGACTACAAACGGTAGTCGTCTGTTTCGGCGGAATAAAGTACAAGGCCCATCGTGTTCATTGCTTGCACTTCATCCTCGATCCTGAGACTACAAATCTGGTCCTTTATGGCTATGCCAGCGACTTCTGTTCATATAGATAAGTCATCCTCGCTTAGCGGCTATCCGCATGCGAGTCACTGCATCGCATCAATGAACGACTGAACACCTGAACGATCATGTTAAAATGACCCTCGTGTTTGCATATGTTATGCCCCTGAATGTTTATACTTGCCCGTGCGTGAATTAACATGTTTGCCTCAATGTTTGTCTTGGACAGGGAAGGAGATGGTAAGTTGGTAAGTCTCGCCGTGTTTCCTCTCATGATGCACGGCGCACTGCCACACGGATTAGGCTATTCAAATTTTACATAAAACTGATCCTAAGGCAACTAGAAAGACAACTTAATAGTTGTGCACGGAACCTGTATTACGTGTTTGAATTTGTCGAGCGGGCGAGTAGCTTCCCCACCATTGCATTCAATGTACTGATAATCTACCAGTTTGTATGCAGGGTACGGGAGAACCTCGTTCGGTGCGGATGCCTCCTTCGTGCGTGCTAAGGCGTGAACATCACTCTGAAGCAATGGTACGTCCGGAACTGAAGCACATATACAAGACATAATGTTGTGAACATCGCCTGAACATCGCCCGATCATCACCTATACAATCATTCCACAATTGTAGCCACTTGGCACGCATTTACTGTTTCAGAGAGAGAGGCTTGAGCGACTTGTAATCTCGGCTATACGCCGCCTGTAACACTTGTTCATATCAATAAAAGAGTTGCTTTACTTCAACTTGTGTTTCAATGCTTCCGCTATATTGTCGACTCAGTAAACCTGTTACCGATCGCCTCTGCGTTCATGACTCCGCTGCACTCGGACAATCTGTGCGACTCTGTGGCTTAGAACTCTTGTCGCCAACGAATGAACCATGGACTTGCACGGGCGTGGATCACGCTCGTGCGGCATCACGCCCGAATGGGTCTAAGCGATCGTTCCGCGGGAGCGCTGGCGAGGGTGATTCCCGCCTAGCGGGAACGGCCGATTTGCCTACGGGAGATCGGGGCGTGACATGTTGGTATCAGAGCCTGACTTCTACGCCTTTGGACTTCGATTCGATATCTCTGTTTCGAAAGCTCGTTCGTGGGTTATGTGCATGCTCTCTCTCGATGCCTCGATGGGATATTCCAACAATAAGTATAAATACTTTCAAAATATGTTTTGAATGATATGATATGCTTGCTTGTATGATGCTGTGTTGCGAGTGGCCTTTGTGCCAACCTGTGCGAACCCTTGAGAGTATCGCTAGTAGCTTGTTCGATTTCACTAACTCTAAGTTTGGTTGAATGTATCTATTCGAGGGACGCCTTGAACTAGTGCACCATCCAAGACTTAAGAAAAGGTAAAACTCGAGTGCTAAGACTTTGCTATCACTAAGCTGGTTGACGTGTTCACGCTAGAGGGGCCCTTCGAAAGTGCGCACGATCCAGCCTAAGCGATATGCTAATTTTGACGCTTGTGCAAGTGAATATCCAAATGAACAAGTGCAACGACTTGTCTAGGATTGCCTTAACCCTAGATTACTGCTTGTCCTCAGTAAGTCTCGAAGAAGAGACTTTTTCTGAGTTGGATAGGATGTAACACCCCATTTCGTTCTAGCGGACTGCCGTCTCAAACGGCAAAAGTGCGACTGTCCCGACCCGCTTTGCCTCAAACGAGAAGCAAAGGATATCCAGACTTATCCCTACAGGAATCCGGCTTAGGCTTTCAGAGGCTCGCCTGACGTATCGCTCTACCGAGGCAAATCATCGCTAAGGTGGGTGGCTACGGTGAACTTGTCTTTGCTTAGCCAGCACACATAAAATCTGGAATATTCATGCTAGTCGCTAGGTGAATTACCCCCTGCATGCAAATAAATCCAATGCACCTAGCTAAGGGAATAATCCTAACTTGTATTGCTTGCTAGAACATGGAAATAAAATACTGCTTATACTTAGACCCTCGCATGCTAAGTTCCTTAACGGTTTCATCTTCTCGGCTTACCTTCGGGTCCGAGCAACGTGCCTACTTATGTTCCTTAGAAATGCATGCTTGTCTGCTTGTATGTTGCCTTGTATTCATCCAAACCCCGAAAGACTACTAAGTAGTCCTTCCGTGCCTGAACGAACCTGCAAGTATCCGGGACCGTTAGGTCACCAAGGCAAATTCTGAACCAGGGAATCTGCACCAAGAATGAATAAATCCCTGAATTACAGCTCGTGGAGCAAATTACTCAATCCTGTCTCAACAAGTTATATATATATATATTCTGTTTCGAACTCGTTCCATACCGGACTTGTTCATATATATATTCTGCCACGAACTTGTTTTTGTATCTGACCTGAAACCCTGACTTGCATCTCGCGGACAACTTGTAAAAGGCGATCTTCGGATCTCGTTCCGCGAGCGGTCACCGGGGCACTGGGGCCGACCCGGTCTAGACGGAACTTCTGGTAGTCGTCTGTTTCGGCGGGATGAGTGCAAGGTCCATCGTGTTCATTGCTTGCACTTCATCCTCGACCCTGAGACTACAAACGGTAGTCGTCTGTTTCGACGGGATAAAGTGCAAGGCCCATCGTGTTCATTGCTTGCACTTCATCCTCCACCCTGAGACTACAAATTTGGTCCTTTATGGCTATGCCAGCGACTTCTGTTCATATAGATAAGTCATCCTCGCTTAGCGGCTATCCGCGTGCGAGTCACTCCATCGCATCAATGAACGACTGAACACCTGAACGATCATGTTAAAACGACCCTCGTATTTGCATATGCTATGCCCCTGAATGTTTATACTTGCCCGTGCGTGAATTAACATGTTTGCCTCAATGTTTGTCTTGGACAGGGAAGGAGATGGTAAGTTGGTAAGTCTCGCCATGTTTCCTCTCATGTCGCACGGTGCACTGCCACACGGATTAGGCTATTCAAATTTTGCATAAAATTGATCCTAAGGCAACTAAAAAGACAACTTAATAGTTGTGCACGGAACCTGTATTTCGTATTTGGATTTGTCGAGCGGGCGAGTAGCTTCCCCACCAATATATTCAATGTACTGATAATCCACCAGTTTGTATGTAGGGTGCGGGAGAACCTCGTTCGGTACGGATGCCTCCTTCGTGCGTGCTAAGGCATGAACATCACTCCAAAGCAACGGTGCGTCTGAAACTGAAGCACATATACAAGACATAATATTGTGAACATCGCCTGAACATCGCCCGATCATCGCCTATACAATCATTCCGCAATTGTAGCCACTTGGCACGCATTTACTATTTCAGAGAGAGAGGCTTGAGCGACTTGTCATCTCGGCTATACGCCGCCTGTAACACTTGTTCATATCAATAAAAGAGTTGCTTTACTTCAACTTGTGTTTTAATGCTTCCGCTATATTGTCGACTCAGTGAACCTGTTACCGATCGCCTATGCGTTCATGACTCTGCTGCACTCGGACAATCTGTGCGACTCTGAGGCTTAGAACTCTTGCCGCCAGCCAATGAACCATGGCCTTGCACGGGCGTGGATCACGCTCGTGCGGCATCACGCCCGGATGGGTCTAAGCGATCGTTCGGCGGGAGCACTGGCGTGGGTGATTCCCGCCTAGCAGGAACGGCCGATTTGCCTGCGGGAGATCGGGGCGTGACACATAATACACATAGTAACATACACACACATGCATATTAATATGTATATATATAACTATACATATATATATATATATATATATATATATATATATACACACACACACACACACATATATACGTACATATAATTATTCACCGAACACATTATATAATTATAATTATAACAACTCATAATATCTATTTACATACTAACATATATAATTATACATACATATATAAGAATAGCTACTTACAACATACATAATAAATACATAGATCTAAGACACAAGAAGCATAATTATATATACCATAATATATATATATATATATATATATATATATATATATACAATTATATCCTCCATGAATTAAGAACATAATAAATAGATCTACATATAATTTGCACAAACATATGGAGAGTATCACACCGTATCCCACTAGATCTAGGATACGCATGTGACACGAGTCCACCACACATCCAAACGTACCCCAAAGGAAACGAACAAGTCACATATATTATTTATGAAAAATACGAAGAGTCAAATATAGATCTACGTGTCCGTGTCAAAATATGACATGCACAAAGTCCCGTATCGGAGGAAAAACCCCCAAATCAACACGTATCACCAAATTGATGGGATACGACCTACACGTACCAAATTATGGACACGACACTAGCCCAAAATACACAAACACATGCCAAATTGATCTATAGGACCAATTGATACACACAACAAATGTCAATCTCGGAATTCTCCTAAAATTGACATAAAAAGTACCATAACTTTCTCAATAGGCCTCCTATGAACACAAAACCAAATCCTATGGGTAGCATATGTATATGGGTTAATTTTTTATGGTTAATTCTCAGATTTAGAACCTAATTTAAGGAGAAAAACTGAATTGTACCTATTGGGAGATGGATTCCCAATGTAACCTCTAAAATTGGTGAAATTGGCCTTCAACTTGTAGATCATTGCTCCTCTTTGTAGATCCATGCTTCCTCCTTATAGATCTATGCTCTAATAGTCTCCAATGGTGATTTGGAAAATAATTGGGTGGAAATTTGGTAGGAATTTGGTTGATAGAATTTTCTAGATCTATATTTGGAATGAAAAATGAAGAGAGAAAAAGTTTTTATCCCCTTTATATAGGCCTCACTTGCCCCCTCCCTCAAGCTACTATGTAAAGTCTAAAATATCACTTGGGGCCTCTCATGAAGAAATTAATTAAGGAGGGAAGCTTCTAGTCTAATGGGTTTAACATAATTAATCATCCTCCTAATAATTGGGCTTCTAATTATTGGGCTCAATTCTAACTAAAATTAAATGTTGGTCCATGATTCTAAACTAAACTAGTTGGTCCAATAACACAAGTCCAAAAATAAATCTAACATGCTAATAACAAATAAATAATACAATAAATAAAAATTTAACATGCACAATATTTAATTAATTACCAAATGGCTAAAATACCCTTTCCTAGAAAATATGGTAGTGACAAATCTACCCCCCTTAGAAGAATTTTGTCCTCGAAATTAAAACTCTCATCCCTCTCTATTGGGCCAGTCATATCATATTCATACAAATCTTACTATAGTCAAACCCCATCAATCACAGTCTAAAATAGTATATATCCTATAATATACAATCATATTATTCTACTGAAAGAGAAATCATACTTGGATATAGTCTCTAACTATCATAAAATCAGTCTCTGCCTGCTGGAATATCTCTCTACTGGTATAGGATAATTTGCTATGCCACCTGTGGCCTATTTTATCACACACTATTAATCATCGATCTTGTCAAGATATTCTTAATACTGAGGGTTACCAAATACTAGTGATATACTCTAATTCTAGGTCATGGACATGCTTAACTCACTGGCACTTGCTACCTAGGATACTATACAAAATATTACTAAGATACAACCCCTTGTTCTGTTTTAATTCTTGTAATCACCAAAATTTCTCAATCATTCTCTTTCAAGGAATACTTGTATACATTTTCAATCCTGTATTTTATTAGCACACCCTCGTCTAACCTAATACTCCCAATATGATGCCTTACTTAAATTTTGTTACTGTCTACACAAGGCATCAACTCCCATATGTATTTTTAGATGACATCCTCATACCAAGTTACTCATATCTCTCCTCTATATTATTATACTAAAATTACTTGCCTCAACTTCCATAATACTTGAGGTACTCTGTCTCTTGTTACTAGGATATCTCTTTCTATCTGATACTTGGTGTAACTTATCCTCTAACATTTGTTAATCATCCTAAGGTTCTTATTTTTACATTAGTATCACAATAAATACATAATTATCTTCTAGCCATTACAACACCATGATATCTCACTGGTATTCTTATACCCCTCATACTATTCCTTGATACATATGACCTCTATAATCAAATTTAGCAAGGTACTATACTTACTTACTTGTATATATAAATATTTTCTCTCCTATAATGCTTGGATCACTTGTACTATTATTTCTAAATATTTTTCTGTAAGCCCCCTCACCCAAAATAGGTATTTTGTGTATATTTTATATTATTATATTTATTATAGATTATTTTAAATATTAAATTTTTTTAGAGCATTCTCTTAGTTAATTAGAAAATAAATTTCTTAATATATTTACTTATATAAATATTTACTTAGAATTAGTTTTAGGCTATTTTAGATTTTGGAGATTATTCTAGAATTTTAGGGTAATTAAAATATAGAAAACATAAATTTTTAGGACTTCCATGATTTACTATGAGACCATACTTGCATATTATTTCTACCAAATATTTATTTTAGGTTAAAATATTTAATTATATTTTTCTATAATTTATTTAGAATTTTAAGAAATTTATTTAGATTTTTGAAATTATTTAGAATTTATTTGGATATATATAGTCTTAATATTAGATAGATGCTAATTTAGTGTTAATAGATATTAATAAAATTATATATAAATTGTTTGTATTATCTTTAATTCTATTTAAGATAATAAATTATTGAGATAAACTCAAACTCTATTTTAAATTAATTCAAATCCTGAGTCTACTAGAAAAATAATTTTATGCATATTCTATCCTTATTTAAATTGATCCTAATCATATCCAAATTAACCAATCCTAGTCGTATTCAATTAAGTAGTCTCCATCATTATAAATATCTATTAGACTTATGGAATAAACTCTTCTTTCATATTTTTTTTTCCAAACTCCTCTCTTTTTCGTCCAAAAACAGTTAAAATTCGTCATAAATTCAGCCTCATTTTCTAGTAGTTATGACGACTTAAAAAGACGATATCTCCTATCTCCGGACTCCAAATGTGCTCCAGTTTTTTTTAGAACCATATCAAGGTTAGTTTTTTGAATATATAAATTATTTTAATAATTTATGAACCTATTTTTCTAGAAAATTCTAAAAGTGCCAGCTGTCCAAAATCAGACGCATTTTCGTATTTTCGAGATTTCGGGAGATCCCGAATTCGGAATTACGAACCATTTAAAGTTTCAGAAAGTTGACATGATGAACTTACATAAAATAATATTTCCAGAATTTAACATATAAGTTTAATCTACTGTAAAATTCGTACAACATAGACGTAAATAAAAAATTACCAAAAATTGTCATCTGTGCGACCTTGTGGCCATAACTTTTTACCGACTTGCGATTTTATGAAACCGTCAATTCCAAAATTTATGTAGCGCTAAAATCTATAGGATTTTACACACAAATCTAAGATTTGAGTTGGTTGACTTTTTGGTCAACGAATTGCCTCGATTTGTGTGCCACGGATCACAAATCCGTAAAGTTGACTTTCTTTGGACCAAAATTAAGATTTAATAATAAAATCAGATTATAATAAGATTAAAATACTATTTTATGTTATTTTATTCAGAGTTAAAATAGATTAAAATAGCGGAAACTATTCATCCACTTTTGTAACCTAACTTGTTTAATTTATGTGACGGGTAGATCGGACGACGCCTTGAGTTGGGACTTCATCCTTTTCAGACCAGGCAAGATACCTTGCCAAATTGTTTACAGTACTTTGCATGCTTATTATATTTTTTTATATGTTCATTACATGTGTGTTTTTCTTTTAGTCATAATTATATACTATATATATGTTGACACACACTTGACACATAGTATCATGGAAGGAGAGGACAATTAGTAGGCATATGGGCTATAACCACTATGGTAAACTGTAGTATCTAGCACGTACTACGGTAGTGTGTCGCACTGGTCGCTACCCCCGAGGTATGTCGATTTCTGATGTCCTTATCGTGTGTGTGAGTTGTGAGATTTAGATCGAGTAGCCTACCCATGCCCATACGTTAAAAAGTTGTCCTTATTATGCATTCATATAGATTGTCTTGTACAACGTACTTACATATTTTTTACCTATTATGCATGTTTACTATTTCCAATTGGCATGCTTCTGTGTATCTTGTTACGTCCCTCTGAGGACCTGGTCCCTTTCCAGGTGTAGACGGTCTTGACTATTCACAGGAGCACGGATCAGGACTTGTTGCTTATCTCTTTCGAGGAGGTCTTCTCTTCGAGTCTCATTATTCATTAGATGTTCTTATGTGGTTTCCCTAATATTCTAGTTTGGCAGTGGATTTGTTTCCACCCGACTATCATTCTTTGATTCTTCATATTAAGATTCAGTTATATAGTAGATTGGTTATTTATTTATATTTGATTCTGTGGATGAGATTTAGTTATGTCCTGTGACTTGTGATAATTATATACCACTTGTGAGTTAATATTCATATTACAACGTACGTGTGTATTATGGTATCCATATATTAGAGTTGCCATATACATACGGCTGGCATGCTTACTTATTCCTAGTCTTACTTATTTTAGGACTGGGGCATGACATATTTTTGTGGTGGCCCATGCAGGTCGAGAACATATTGTCTCGGTTACGTTACTATACTGAGCAAGCCTGTGCATAGGATTAGAATATAGGATCTCATCCACTTATTTAATCACCGTCCTTGGTTTTATTTTACATTCTTATTTGGTTGTTCGTATTGCATCTTGCTTGATTCTTTCACAATGTCAATCTTATCTTATCTTTCGTGCTTGATAGGGGTTAGAAAGGTGACTTGTACTAGGTATATACACTCCATTGTTCAATAACACTACTAGTTAAATTCTTGTAAGTTGGATAGTATGCCTCATAACCTAGTATCATAATTGAATGACACCAACTATAGGCTTGCATAAGAAGTTAGTGTTTATCTAGACTGTAGAACTTAGAGGCCCATACCTCCATTTGGTTGACCAGAGACTTAGATAAGAAGTTAGTATAGCAACTGTAGAGGCACAATACCGATCTTCTTGGTGAACTTGAATTATTTTTGTACCTTCTTTCATCATAATCTAGCGTAATTATATTTTCTGAACTACCTCGACTTATGCTACTATTATAGCCTAGTTTTGCAAGCTTATTCTTTTATCGAGCTTGTTCATGACATATGTATTATTGGATGCACACACTAATATAATTGTCTATTTAGAATCAGTGTATTATGGTCTGATCAATCTTAGTGCGCTTGGTTCGCTCTTCGCATGACTACCTTACGTGGATTGAGATATATAGTTGACTCAAGTTGTTAGATGAATATACTTGCCCCCTAGACAAGTCAGAGCATATCATATCAGGCACATAATTGTTCTGATATGAACATGTGAAAAGGAATTTACAAAAAAAATAAGATTTCAATCCACAACTGCCTTAACAACTCTCTTTTGAATTCTTAAAATCGCTTTGAACCCCGTACTTGTATTCTATCACCTCCTTTTTGAATTCTTTATTATTGTTCTCCGTCTTCCCCTATTTCGGAAAGACGAACGCTCGTGCTTGATATAAGTTTGATATACGTAGAGTACTAGATATACCCTATAGGCCAATCGCATTACTTGGTGACTAATTTCGTAATTAAGGGCATATCATAAGGGATATATTTGGTGTTAAAACTTTTGAGGATTGAATAAAATGATTAAATAATTTGAGGAAGTTTTTTTTAAATATATAGCCTATGTGATAGATCGGTAAATTCTAAGTTGGGTAGATGTTGCATTATCAACTTGAGGTAAAAAAAAATTTAGATTGTAATCAAGTAAGATTAGATTGAGAGATTTAAGTCATTTTAATTTTGAGAATTTTTAGGAGAATGATTTAGATGAAGAGGATTTAACTTTAAAGATAAGAATGCCTTAGAGAATAAATTTTAAAATTTTGATATTGCAGACCCAATATTTATAATTTGAGCACATAATTTAAATTTTGAATATTGGAGATTGAATTAACGATTTAAATCTTGAGGAAAAAAATAGAACTCTAAACATGAACATTGATGGATTGAATTCAAAATTTTACAATTTAATGATTTGAATTAAAAGTTAAATTCTGATTGTTGGATCACCTATTTGAAATATTGATAAAATAAATTGAATTTAAAATTTGAAGAGTACAAATTCTTAAGTTGAAATATAGGAATAAGATTTGATTAGAATTATTTAAAATTTATAGGAGATTATGATAGTGAAAAATTGTGATGTAAAATTTGATGTGGATTATTTAAATCTTTAAGATATCATATAGATTTTAAATTTGGATGTTAATTTTTTAAAAATCTAGAAGAGATTATGATAGGTTAAATTTTGATTTAAACAGTGGTTATTTTAATTTTGAAGATATTATGATGGATTCGAATAGATTTTGTTATTTAAATTTTTAATAAGATTGCGGTTGACTTGCCTTAGATACGAATGTGAAAGATTTAACAAATTATTCCTTATTTTTAATTTCGAGGACAAAATTTTCGTAAGTTGGAAAGATTGTAAACCCCCTTACCCAAAATAGATATTTTGTGTATATTTTATATTATATTTATTATAGATTATTTTAAATATTAATTTTTTTTAAAGTATTGTCTTAGTTAATTAGAAAATAAATTTCTTAATATATTTACTTATATAAATATTTATTTAAAATTATATTTAGGCTATTTTAGATTTTTAGAGATTATTCTAGAATTTTAGGGTAATTAAAACATAGGAAACATAAATTTTTAGGACTTCCATGATTTACTATGAGACCATACTTGCATATTATTTCTACTAAATATTTATTTTAGGTTAAAATATTTAATTATATTTTCTGTAATTTATTTAAAATTTTAAAAAATTTATTTAGATTTTTGAAATTATTTAGAATTTATTTGGATATATATAGTCTTAATATTAGATAGATGATAATTTAGTGTTAATAGATATTAATAAGATTATATATAAATTATTTGTATTATCTTTAATTCTATTTAAGATTATAAATTATTGAGATAAACTCAAACTCTATTTTAAATTAATTCAAATCCTGAGTCTACTACGAAAACAACTTCATGCATTCTTATCCTTATTTAAATTGATCCTAATCATATCCAAATTAACCAATCCTAGTCGTATTCAATTAAGTAGTCTCCATCATTATAAATATCTATTAGACTTATGGAATAAACTCTTCTTTCATATTTTTCTTCCCCAAACTCCTCTCTTTTTCGTCCAAAAAGAGTTAAAATTCGCCATAAATTCAGCCTCATTTTCTAGTAGTTATGACGATTTAAAAAGACGATATCTCCTATCTCCGGACTCCAAACGCGCTCCAGTTTTTTTGGTAGAACCATATCAAGGTTAGTTTTCTGAATATATAAATTATTTTAATAATTTATGAACCTATTTTTTCAGAAAATTCTAAAAGTGCCAGTTGTCCGAAATCAGACGCATTTTTGTATTTTCGAGATTTTGGGAGATCGCGAATTCGTAATTACGAACCGTTTGAAGTTTCAGAAATTTGACATGATAAACTTACATAAAATAATATTTCCAGAATTTAACATATAAGTTTAATCTACTGTAAAATTTGTGCAACGTAGACGTAAATAAAAAAATTACCAAAAACTGTCATCTGTGCGACCTTGTGGCCATAACTTTTTACCGACTTGTGATTTATTCCGGAATTCATGTAGCACTAAAATTTATAGGATTTTACACACAAATCTAAGATTTGAGTTGGTTGACTTTTTGGTCAACAGATTGCCTCGATTTGTGTGCCACAGATCACAAATCGGTAAAGTTGACTTTCTTTGGACCAAAATTAGGATTTAATAATAAAATTAGATTATATTAAAATACTATTTTAGGTTATTTTATTCAGAGTTAAAATAGATTAAAATAGTAGAAACTATTCACCCACTTTTGTAATCTAACTTGTTTAATTTATGTGACGGGTAGATCGGACGACGCCTTGAGTTGGGACTTCATCCTTTTCAGACCAGGCAAGATACCTTGCCAAATTATTTACAGTACTTTGCATGCTTATTATATTTTTTTATATGTTCATTGCATGTGTGTTTTTCTTTCAGTCATAATTATATATTATATATATGTTGACACACACTTGACACATAGTATCATGGAAGGGGAGGACAATTAGTAGGCGTATGGGCTATAACTACTCTGGTAAACCATAGTATCTAGCATGCACTATGGTAGTGTGTCACGCTGGTCGCTACCCCCGAGGTATGTCGATTTTTGATGTCCCTGCCGTGTGTGTGAGTTATGAGATTTAGATCGAGTAGCCTACCTATGCCCATACGTTAAAAAGTTGTCCTCATTATGCATTCATATAGATTGTCTTGTACAGCGTACTTACATATTTTTTACCTATTTTGCATGTTTACTATATTCAATTGGCATGCTTCTATGTATCTTGTTACGTCCCTCTGAGGATCTGGTCCCTTTCCAGGTGTAGACGATCTTGACTATTCGCAGGAGCACGGATCAGGACTTGCTGCTTATCTCTTTCGATGAGGTCTTCTCTTCGAGTCTCATTGTTCATTAAACGTTCTTATGTGGCTTCCCTTATATTCTAGTTTGACAGTGGATTTGTTTCCACCTGACTATCTTTCTTTGATTCTTTATATTAAGTTTCAGTTATATAGTAGATTGGTTATTTATTTTTATTTGATTCTGTGGATGAGATTTAGTTATGTCCTATGACTTATGATAATTATATACCACTTGTGAGTTAATATTCATATTACAGCGTACGTGTGTATTATGGTATCCATATATTAGAGTTTCCATATACATACAGCTGACATGCTTACGTATTTCTAGTCCTACGTATTTTGGGACTGGGGTATGACATTTTCTATCCATATTAACTGATACACCAATCCAAATATCATCACACAAGGTACTTATTATTACTAGCACATTACTCAACTAATCCTTGATATAGAAACACTATCACTCTTGATATAGTAACACTACCTTCCTAACTACAAAACATATGTCCTTATGGTTCTAGGACACTAGCTTCATCATTAGATCACCTCATAATACTCACTAGAAATCATGATCACTTGCATCCAATGCACTAGTTATTAACTTCTATAATACATACATTTTACTTCACTCTCAAAGGTCGACATATGATTCCATATCTCTATTGATATATATGTATCTCTCCTCAAACCTTACAGACGGATATGCAAATCAGTAATACACTATATATCTGCCATGACCAATCTTGATATTTCTTAACCCATGACATAATACTAACACTCAAGCTTTCACTTTATGATACTCATGAACTTTCACACTGACACTTATCATCCACTATACATCCTGCACACAATTTCTCGATACTTCTCCCACCTATTGCTTCCAACACATCACTAGCCTCAATATTAGGTGAGATACCCATCACTAGTCATATACTGGTACACTCATATCCACTCACATTAATGCTCTACTTTATCTTAACACAAGTCTTACTACTTTAGCATAATATATTATTATTCCCTCATACTTTCCTATATACTTATGGGTACTATTCTACTATAGCATGCTTACTAATATCCTTTATGCATATATATTTCTCTACTCTTGACACACCCAAGTATCAACCACCAAATTGAATATTATGCTCTATTGTTTTTCAACACAATTTCCTTGATACTTAATTGTTACATGGATCACCCAACTACATGAATTCATGACTATCCTAAACTGACATGCTGACTCTGATACTAACTCATGGGACTACTACTGATACTCTCTACTCTCCCTTCTACCTATAGTACCCATACTATCTATAATAATACCTATCATAGAACTAGTGCTACAAAGTACTATCCTATGGATTATTTCTAGATTTATGCCTATTGCTCACATGCCTAACCAAGAACCACTTACAGACTCATAAGTCACACTCTCAATAGTCAATATTAATACTTAAGACACAGACCTAATTGCAACTCCCAATTATCACACTAACAAGGACTCTAATAGAAATAAGCTATACAAGGAACTAAAGAACTGAAGGTATCTATACTGCTAAGTTAAGGAACATTGGAACAAAGTCCTGAAATAACAAAATTGAATAAATATTGAGATAATACTTTAAGAACCAATTTAAGATACAATTTGATAATCATATATGTCTGTCCGAAATTATGACACTCGGAATCCTCGCCACGCCAGTAAGCATAGCTGCGATAAACGATAGATTCCATAACTAGGGTATGCAACTCTATAATCATGTCATCTAGAATCCTCACTACGCCAACCGGTATGGCTGCGAAAAACTCTAAATTTCATAACTAAGATATGTACATCCGAAGTCAGGTCCCTACGTTTCCGTTATGCCAGCTAATATGGTTGCAATAAACTCTAGGCTCCATAACCAAAGTAGACATTTTACCTTTCTCACTGTCCTCACCAACATATGTCATCAGATGATACCGTAACTTAGTCCGTAAAATTTCTCTCGACATAAAATCAAACTAAATAACGAACACCAAGAATTTTGAATCATCTGATCACCAAGAATCAAATTCAACAATCGATCACCAAGAATTAATTTCAACAACAAGTGAGAGCAAACAGAAACTAGAGAAAAGATTTGAAATGGGAATTGTAATAAGATTCTCAAGGGTCATCCCAGAAATCTCCCAAGAAATTTGTGATTGAGTATCCTCTCTTATCCTAGTGTCCTATATCCTATCGCAGGCATGTAGTAGTACAACTAATTTATCACACTACCACGATATCGCAAAAATTACGAAGCCTGACCTGCATGGACCACCACTAAAAATGTGTCACGTCCCGCACCCGATGTAGGAATGCAAGTAAGAAACAACACCCAGCCTACGTCGCAGAATCAGCGGTAGAACGCTGTCTTGGTCTACTATACTATCTAAAATCTCACAATAATATAAAGTCTGCCAACAATAGCTCACACAAAACTCAATCACAATCTAAAGCACGAGAAGATATGAAGAAAGTCTAACTATACATCCAAAAATATAATAATCAACAATAAAACAATATCCATTCTCATCTATAAGCCGGAAACAAATCCGGTACCAAAATGCTAAAGAAACTAATTATGAAAACTAGTGATCCGGATAAACTTTTCGGCAATCACTCCAGAACTAGTGGATCCAAGTCTGCACCATCTATAAGTCAAAGTCCATAGTATGTCGGACACAATCTCTCGGATCCTCTGGAAAAAAAAATTTAGTCAGGAATAGAGCGAAGTACATCTCTAACAGCATTTCTAATCAATGATATAAACTATGTAACAGTAAATAGATATGAATATACAAGATGCATATACATATACAAGAGATACACAATAAAGGCAATACTGGAAATAAATACAAGAATAAACAATATGGCAATGAACAAGAATACTAATGACTAAGTGAGTGAGTACCAGCTTTAACATGTGATCGGCTTGGGCACTTGCACAAGAGTAAATGGCCTGGTTAATCATACGTGCGGTGTATGATCAACACTCACATGGAACAAGACTTGTACAAGGAGGTTATGATCACATATCTACACTACATACTCCCCAACCCCGACTGGTATAGTAGATCCAACCATGGTATGCTATGGCATGGGATTCCCCAAGAAGATAGCGACTCTTTCCGAGAATCAGTGTCTGTACATGCACAAGATAATCAATGAAACAAGACTTGCACAAGATATACCATATACAAGGAATAACATCGCATGACGATATCCGGATATACCAATCCGTGTAACCATCGTGTCAAGAAATATGGATATCTACACTAGATACAATGAACATAGAGGATATCATAAATAAAAAACTATCGGAGAATGTGCTCACCTATGGTCCAGAGCAATGAATGTCAAAATGTGTCCGAACTGGTGACACACAGACCTATATATAGAATATTGCATTAATACAAGGTTCTGGAATAAGAATAAGTTAAACTAGTCAACTTCTAGGCCAACAAGTTAATTCAAAATTAATAAGTCAAACTCGGTCAACTTTAAGTTAACTATGGTCAACTACAGTTAAACTATGGTCAACTACCTATTTCTAGGTTGCATGAGTCTAACTCAAAGATATTGGGCTCACACACTACGAATCTAGGCCATACAAGCTACATCTTAGGATACTAAGATACCGTATCTCAGGATACGCAAACAAAGGATAAATATAACACATATGTACATATCAAACAATATTATATATATAAAATCTTAATTATAAATGCTAAATGTATACCTTAGTTTCGAACCAACTTGGTATCGCAATACTAAACCTCTATCTTGATACCCAAACCCAATACCTTGGGTATCCTTAATACCTTGGCATTTACCTTGGTATCTCAAGGTAATATCACCCTAGTATATATATATATATATATATATATATATATATATATATATATATATATATATATATATATATATATATATATATATTAACTATCCAACTATAACTATAAACTACCATGTATTTAGTATTTATACAATACTATATACATTATTTTAGTCACCTTAATACCAATCCATAATTAGTTTACAACTATCCTATTACTATGCCAATACCTACTACTCATACATTGGTATATCTTGATACTTACCTTGGTATCTCAAGGTAATTGCCAATATCTTCATATATATACTAACTATTCATCAATAACTATATGTATACATATATCAATCCAATATAACTTCTAGTATGTACTAACTAGAATAAATACTAACTACCAACTACACACTAAATACTAATACATATATACGTACACATACATACCTACAAATATATAATATATATAACTAAGGATACTCATAACAATAGATAAATAAAATATACTAACTATTCCAATAATATTATATGCTATAACTAAATATATTATACATATTGTATACTAAAGCACAATTAGAAAATTAGGAACATATATACGTATATATTAATTACCATATATATACATATATATCTATATATATATTAATATCTAATATATTAAAAACTGCCAAACTGTCATTAAAAGCACCTGTCTACTGTCGCAGAAGCTACTGTTGATACTGATACACTGCTGTTTTAGTGACAGTTTTCTGCACTGTCGCTGAAAATTGTCACTAAAGCTCCTGATACGTTGTTGATATGCTGCTGTTTCAGCAACAGTTTCCTGCAACTGTCGTTGGCTGTTGTCGCTGAAAAGTTGATGCCGCTGCTGCTATTTCTCTGCTGCTGCGACGCTCGCTGTTGCGACACTTTCCTGCTATCGCTGAACCCTATATATATATATATATATATATATATATATATATATATATATGGTTTTATATATATATATATATATATATATATATATATATATATATATATATATAAAACCCAAAACATATATATATATATATATATATATATATATATATATATATATATATATATATATATATATATATATATATATATATATATATATATATATATACACCAATACACATATACTACCATAAATATACCTACACTCTCATAATATTATTACGTACAAATAACTATATATATATATATATATATATATATATATATATATATATATATATATATTAATAAATACTACTAATAATTATACACACACCCTCACATAGTATTATGTACATAATATACATAGTAACATACACACACATGTATATTAATATGTATATATATATATATATATATATATATATATATATATATATATATATATATATATATATATATATATATATATATATATATATATATATGTACCCATATATACGTACATATAATTATTCACCATACACATTATATAATTATAATTATAACAACTCATAATATCTATTTACATGCTAACATATATAATTATACATACATATATAAGAATAGCTACTTACAACATACATAATAAATACATAGATCTAAGACACAAGAAGCATAATTATATATACCATAATATATATATATATATATATATATATATATATATATATATATATATATATATATATATATATATATATATATACAATTACATCCTCCATAAATTAAGAACATAATAAATAGATCTACATATAATTTACACAAATATATGGAGAGTATCACACCGTATCACACTAGATCTAGGATACGCATGTGACACGAGTCCACCACACATCCAAACGTACCCCGAAGGACATGAATAAGTCACATATATTATTTAGGAACAATATGAAGAGTCAAATATAGATCTACGCATCCGTGTCAAAATATGACATGCACAAAGTCCTGTGTCGGAGAAAAAATCCCTAAATCAATACGTATCACCAAATTGATGGGATACGACCTACACGTACCCAATTGTGGATACGACACTAGCCCCAAACATAGAAGCACATGCCAAATTGATCTATAGGACCAATTGACATACACAACAAATATCAATCTCAGAATTTCCCCAAAATTGACACAAAAAGTACCATAACTTTCTCAATATGCCTCCTATGAACACAAAACCAAATCCTATGGGTAGCCTATGTATATGGGTTGATTTTTCATGGTTAATTCTTAGATTTAGAACCTAATTTAAGAGAAAAAAAAATTAAATTTTACCTATTGAGAGATAGATTCCCAATGAAACCTCTAAAATTGGTGAAATTGGCCTTCAAGTTGTAGATCCTTACTCCTCTTTGTAGATCCATGCTTCCTCCTTGTAGATCTATGCTTTTTCCTTATAGATCTATGTTCTAATAGCCTCCAACGGTGATTTGGAAAATAATTGGGTGGAAATTTGGTAGGAATTTGGTTGAGGGAATTTTCTAGATCTAGATTTGGAATAAAAAATGAAGAGAGAGAAAGGTTCCATCCCCTTTATATAGGCCTCACTTGCCCCCTTCCTCAAGCTACTATGTAAAGTCTAAAATACCCCTTGGGGCCTCTCATGAAAAAATTAATTAAGGAGGAAAGCTTCTAGTCTAATGGGTTTAACATAATTAATCATCCTCCTAATAATTGGGCTTCTAATTATTGGGCTCAATTCTAATTAGAATTAAATGTTGGTCCATAAGTCTAAACTAAACTAGTTGGTCCACTAACACAAGTCCAAAAATAAATCTAACATACTAATAATAATAAATAATACAATAAATAAAAATTTAACATGCACAATATTTAATAAATTACCAAATGACTAAAATATCCTTTCCTAGAAAATGTGGTAGTGACACTATCAAGAACAAATATCTGCTACCAAGGATTGATGATCTCTTTGATCAGTTGAGCGGAGCGAAGGTATTTTTGAATATAGACTTTAGGTATGGCTACCACCAAGTGAAAGTGAAGAAGGAGGATATTCCGAAGACAGCTTTTTAGACTCGGTATAGCCAGTTTGAGTTTATGGTGATGTTGTTTGTGTAAACCAATGCCCCGACGGTATTCATGAATCTGATGAATAAGGTGTTCCACCAGTATCTTGATAAGTTTGTGGTAGTATTTATTGATGATATTCTGGTGTATTCGAAGACCCCGGAGGAGCATGAGGAGCATTTGAGGATAGTTTTGGAGACTCTCAGAAATGAGAAGCTTTATGGCAAGATTTTGAAGTGTGAGTTCTTCCTTGACAATGTTAAATTTCTTGGGTATGTGATTATAGGTGACAAAATTTCAGTGGCACCGAAGAAGATTTCAGCAGTGGAGTCATGGGATACTCTAAGTTCAGTGGCAGAGATCATGAGTTTTCTGGGGCTAGCAGGTTATTACCGAAGGTTTGTATAGGACTTCTCAAGGATTGCAGAGCCGATGACTAGGCTGACCAAGAAGGATGTGAAGTTTGTCTAGACAGAGGAGAGTCAGGCCGCTTTTGAGGAGCTGAAGAAGAGGTTGACGACAACTCCAGTATTGACGTTGTCATCGGGATTGGGTGGATTCACTATCTATAGTGATGCTTCAGGAAAGGTTTTGGATTTTGTCTTACAGCAGAATAGAAAGGTGATTGCCTATGCTTCCAGACAATTATGTCCTCATGAGAAGAATTATCCTACCCACAATTTGGAGTTGGCAGCGGTCATTTTTGCTCTAAAGCTGTCACCACCCCATTTCCAGAGCCGGGTATTTTTTTTATTTTCAATTTAGTTAATTGTGGATTATTTATATTTAATTGTATTTATATTTAATTATTGATTGTATTATATTTTTATTGTTTGTTTTAGGATTTTGGCTAGCCTGGACCCATGTCAGACCCTAGTGGACCCATGTACGACCCAGCCCACACCCTTGTGAGAATTATTTTGGGGCTTAGATTTATTATTTTATTTTTAGGAGGTTAGTTGGAGAGATTTGGAGTTAGTTTGAGTGCTTTTGGAACCCGAAACCCAAAATCAATTTAGGGGAGGGCATTTTGGGCATTTGGTGATTAGTGTAACCTTTATTTTGCTTTGGCCGACCCCTTTTTCTAGCCCCAACCCATGAGAACAGCAGCCCACAGCAGCCCCCTCTTCATTTTTCTTCATTCTTCACTTCTTCCATCTTCTTCTTCTTCTCCACTTCTTCTTTCTTCTTCCTTCCTTCTCCAAGTAAGTTTCTCTTCCATTTTCTTCCTTCTTTCTTCCATTTCTTCTTCTTGATTGAACCCTAACCCTACATTCTTCCCCAACCTAGGTGGGTAGAGCCTAGATTTGGAGTTGGAGCTAGATTTGGGAGCTTGGAAGCTTGATTTGGAGGATTTGGAGCATTTTGGAGATTTTGGCTTGGAATTCCAACTCCCAAGAGGTAAACCCTAATTTTCCCCTTGTAATTACTTTTTTATAGTGTAATTAATATTTTAGAACCTTCATAGACCCTTAGGCTACCCGTGGGAGGAAGTTGGAACTAGTTTGGTTGGGTTTAGAGACTTTAACATTAGGTTTTGTGTCAATTTCGGGTGGAATCCAAATTTGGCCCAATTTTGGGTGATGCCCTAGGTTAGATGGACCTAGGTAGACGTTGTCAGGTGTCTTGAGGGTGAGTGCGTGTCTCCGTTCGGACACGGGAAGCCGCGTCGCGGAGGAACGGACGTTTCGGGCAAATTTGGGGCTTTTCGTCGTCGTCGATTCTAAGTGCGTATGGGTTTCCGCCACGGGCCTAGAATCGACGCGGGAGCACATTTTTTAGGATCTAGACATCGTTTAGGACGCGTGGGTAAATTTTGGGCCGATTCCGAGTTCGTTTGGTGTGCGTTTCAGGAGGTTTTCCGAGCCGCGCACCACGTGTTCGTCGAAATGACCGAACGGCCATTTCGACTTGGTTTCCTCGTTTCGGGCTTGTGCGCGCGTTGGGTTAGTATCGGGGAGTGTGTGCTAGAGTTTTCGCGTTATATTTTATATATTTATAGGCGTTGGTGAGTGTCGGGGTCGTTGGGCGTGCGTAGGTGGGGCGTTGTGAGCGTTGTGTGCATCGTTGTGGTAGTGTTGTGTTTGTGTATATATGTCTCTATATATATATTTATTTGTGTGTGTGTTCCTATATATATATATATATATATATATATATTTCTATTTATATATATATATGTGTGGTTATGTGTTTGTGAGTGTGTTAGTGAGTGCTAGTGTATGTGTGTAGGTGAGTGCTTGTGTGAGTGTGTGCTAGTGTGTAGGTGAGTGTGTGTGAGTGTGAGTGTGAGTGAGTGCCTATATATATATATATATATGAGTTTCAGTTTATGTATATATGTATTTATATATGTATGTATGAGTGTTGGTGTGTGTGGTCGTGTGTGTGTGTGTGAGATGAGAGGGAGGGGCTGAAACTGAGAACAGCAGAAGTGTGCAGCAGCTTTAGCAGCAAAAAGCAGCAGCAACAGCAGATTTCAGCAGCGGCAGCGCCGCGGCAGCAGCTCGCTCGAGCGGCAGCACGCCGCGGCAGCAGCTCGCTCGAGCGGCAGCATGCCGCGGCAGCAGCAGCATCAGCTGCAGGCGCAGCACGCCGCGGCAGCAGTTCGCTCGAGCGCAGCAGCCTGAGGCAGCAGCAGCAGCCTGCGGCAGCGCGTGCAGGCACCGCGGCACGCGCCGCGGCAGCAGATCGCTGCAGCGCAGCAGTGCAGCAGCAGCAGCAGGAAGTGCAATATGCAGCAGCAGCAGCAGCAATAACAGCATGCAGCAGCGGCAGTACGAGCTAGAGCAGCAGCAGCATTCGCCGGGAGGTTGTAGAAGGATAGTTAGATAGTTAGATAGCTATTAATTGATAACTAGTTTATAGATATATTAGATAGATAGATAGGTATCTATAGATTTGATAAATAGATAATTAGTTAGATAGATGCATAGATAGATAAATAGGTATATGTTAGATAGATCAATAGATATCTCTAGATAGGTAAATAGGTATATAGATACATAGTTAGATAACTAGATAGATAGATAATAATTAGATAGTTAGATAGTTAAATAGATAAGTAGATAGATAGATGGACATAGATAGATACCTAGACATAAATAGATAGATAAATAGTTTGATAGATAGATAGGTATTAGATAGTTGGATATATAGATATAGATAGATAGTTAGATTAATAGATAAGATAGATAGATTGCTATATAGATAGAATAGATAGTTAGATAGATGGGTTAAGAGATTGATAGTTAGATAAGTTATAGATAATAAGATAAATAGATAGTTAGAGGGCTAGATTAATAGATAGATAGCTAGGTATTTAGATAGATAGATACTAGATAGGTAGATAGCTAGATACTTAGATATACCTATCTAGGATATAGATATCTATATGCCTATAAGTTATATATATATATATATATGTATAGGTAAGATAATGGGTATTTGGGTATATGTGTGTGGATATATATGTATATAGGTAGATACATACTTAGATGTATAAATATATGGTAGATATCTATATTACCTAGCCTAGATTAATAACTAGGTGCATAATTAATAGCTAGATAGCTAGTTAGAGGGGTTTTAGAGCGAAACCTCAATACTTTGAGATACCGAGGTATTTCAATACCTTAAGATAACCAAGGTATTGGGTTTCGAGCGGGATTTTTGAGCATTAGCCTAGAAAATATCTTGGAGTGATTTTTATATGCTTATGTGTATATATTTACGCGTGCTAGCATAGGTTTTAGAGGGTATAGGCGGGGTATATAGCGTAGGTTGAGGTATCGGATACCGAGGGTATCCCGGTATCTCAAGGAGGTGAGTTTGTGAGTTTAGTAGCTTAATGAGCTCGGTTTGACCTAGAATTTCAGGAGCACCCTAGTTTGACCCAGACTTGATCGTAGTTGACTCGGTTGACCGCCAAAGTCAACTTTTGACCTAGTTTTGACCCAGAGTTGACTTTTTGGACCCAGAGTTGACTTTTTGACCCAGATTTCACTGGTTTGATCCGTTTGACCTAGAACGACCCTAGAAGCCTATTTTTAGTTATTTTATATCTGTTTAACTCATTAGAACCCTGTTTAACCTTGCTTTTCGTATTAGGTCCTTGCGACACCGGTTCGGATCGCCAGTTGCTCAGGACGTCAGACGAGTACATTCTCTGATAGTTTTTATTATCTGATGATTATTATGATTTAGCTTCTAGTATAGTATCATCTAATTATTCTGGCACAACACGGGACACTGATTGATATTTCTGGATTTATTTACTTACGACACGTACATTTCATGTTTCTGGCCTCTATTCTGGAATCACCTACAGGCATCACTACAGGCATCATTCATGTACAGGCTGGACTCATCTTGATTTGCGTGTCGGGTCTTGGATCCACTTGTATTAGTCAGGGCGGGGAAATACTCGAGTAGACATGTAAACATTCCTATCTGGCATCATCAGGCATCACTCCCTCTGGTCTAATCTGGAATGATAGCAGCCGCGCACCCAGTGCACGGTGAGCCGTACTTACCCCTAGCCGTTTACATGTCGAAACAAGTATTTCAAAGACACCGAGTTCATTCTTTATAGTCTGGACTCTCATGCATTTCTTGACTTGTCTCACTTACATGTTTTTGGACTTGACTCACTACATATTTTTCATGCTGGACTCACTACACGTTCATGTGCACAGACTTACTCTTAGTGTAGATTTCTTGTATCTTGCAGTTATTACTATCTTGCTCTGATATCCATGCATCTTTACCTTTATGCGCCAGTTATACATATTTTCTTGTTTCATACTTGCTTCATTCTTCTTGCTACTTGCTATAACTGTTTTATAATTTTTATCATTTAAATGGAACTGCTGTTAGAGATGTACTTGCTCCAGTCCTGACTGGACATATTTTTTAGAGTATCCGGAGGATTGGTGTCCGACGTTTTATGGACCTGAGCCTGTCGATGGTGCAGACAGGGACCCTCTAGTTTAGGAGTAATTTCCGGGTTGGTAGCCGGGATCACTGAGACCTTACTATTGTTTTTATTAGCTTTTAGCACCGGATTTGTCTCCGGTTTTGGATTGAGACCTTGTTTGTATATTATTTTGGATGATGTATTATTATTATTGATGTTGTGGTTGTGGTAGTAGTTGTTGTTGGTTAGACTTTATAGTTGTTAGATCTCTGTGTTATCTTATCGTGCTTAGATTCGTGATTGAGTATATTGTGATTATCATTTGATATTGCTCCTCCGTTTGGAGTTGAGATCTTACAGGTTTATATTTTGATTGTGTGGTTGCCCTCCTTTTGGAGAGGTCATGGCCGATTTTTTTGTGTGAGATTTATTATCTAGATAGTTGACCTAGACAGCATTCTACCGCCGATGCTGCGGCGTAGGCTGGACGTACCCACGACTCATGCCCGATTTTCCGGGTGCGGGTCGTGACACATTTTTGGTGGCGGCCCCATGCAGGTCTCGATTCGCAATTAGTGCGATGTCGTGGTGGTACAACAACTTAGTTGTACTGCTGCGAGCCTGCTATAGGATCTAGGATCTAGGATGAGAGTGTACTCAATCACGACTAGGAATAATTTCAACCTAATTATTCTGAAATTGCTTCTTTTAAAATATTACTGTCCTTCTTTGATGATATCGTATCTTGCACCGTATTGACTTCTTTTGATCTGTGTTCAGGATGCCTCCGAAGACACGATCCCATCGTACCGTTCCAGCAGTTGCCTCGGAGAGGTCTGCTACCTCTCGTCCAGCTCGTATTCAGGCAGCTGCTACCGCTCCACTCACCACTCCTGCGGTTGAGGGAGCATCTGCTTCTCTCGGGGATCCTCCTTCACCTATCGATCCGAGGACTACCCCAGTCGTTCCGGTGGTTCCTCCACCACTTCCTGCTCCAGTAGATGCCGCGCAGTTGTTTGCGTTCTTCAGGGAGATGATAGACGCGCAGCACCGTCAGGTGGATGTGATGAGACTGGGCATTGAGAACGCCCACCAGGTGGCCATGACGGCAGTGGATAGGGTGGCACAGATTCAGCCACAGGCAGATCAGATTCAGCATCCGAGGCCAGGCAGTATTATCGACTTTCAGAGGATGCGGCCCAAGGAGTTCCGTGGTACAGAAGGGATCCTGTACGCGAATGATTGGATAGAGCAGATCGAGGGGATCTTCAGGCTGGCACAGATTCCAGACAGCATGCAGATAGAGGCAGCGGGCAGTCAGATGTTCGACCTCGCTTTGACGTGGTATCACACTGATACGAGGATTGCAGCGCCAGGGCTTACTTGGGAGGCTTTCAAGAGGCTTTTTAAGGAGAAGTTTTTCCCAGATATGGCGCTCAGTGCTTTGGAGAGCCAGTTTGAGGCACTCGTCCAAGGGAGCATGACGGTGGACAAGTACGCAGTGGAGTTCTGCCGTCTGGGCAGATTTGTGGATGGCTTGAGTGAGGCAGCTAAGGCGAGGAAGTTTCGCAAGGGCTTGGTTATGGCGGTCAAGTCTTTGACCAGGAGCGACCGCGAGGCAACTTTTGAGCAGATAGTAGGAGATGCTCAGAGAGCAGAGGATGACTTGGGGCTCAAGTCCAAGAGAGGAAGGGATGATTCAGGCTGTACGGGACCAGCTAAGCGTTCCTATGTGTAGAAGGCAGCGCAGCAGGGTCAGGATCAGAGGGTGCCTACTTGTGCCTACTGCAGGAAGGCAGGACACACTTGGGATGTTTGTAGGAGGAGGCTGAAGGTGTGTTTGTTCTGTGGATCCGCTGCTCACCAGATGCGAGATTGCCCTACTGTACCTCCATTGGGTGGAGCACAGGATCAGAGAGTTGGAGCTAGGCCATCTGTGGCACAGCATCATGCCCCGCACCAGCAGAGGGATACACCCCAGCAGGACAGGGCTTATGCGTTGACGGTCGAGGAGGCCGATGCTACGGATGTCGGGTTAGCAGGTCTGTCTCTTGTTTCTTCTTCCTGTCCTTTTCTATTCCTGTGGTGTGCTTCATTAGTACCTGTTAGATTTTCTTGTGCTGTGGTAGATAGTGTAGTAACCCTGATTGAGACTGTGATAACACGACCAGTAGGACCCTGATCTTGTATGATGTTTAGGTAGAATTTTTTAACTGTGATTGTTGGGGGTTTGACCTAGAGAGATTGTGATTGACTTTAAATTTCGAGGACAAAATTTTCTAAGGAGGATAGGCTTGTCACCACCCCATTTCCAGAGCCGGGTATTTTTTTTTATTTTCAATTTAGTTAATTGTGGATTATTTATATTTAATTATATTTATATTTAATTATTGATTGTATTATATTTTTATTGTTTGTTTTAGGATTTTGGCTAGCCTGGACCCATGTCAGACCCTAGTGGACCCATGTCCGACCCAGCCCACACCCTTGTGAGAATTATTTTGGGGCTTAGATTTATTATTTTATTTTTAGGAGGTTAGTTGGAGAGATTTGGAGTTAGTTTGAGTGCTTTTGGAACCCGAAACCCAAAATCAATTTAGGGGAGGGCATTTTGGGCATTTGGTGATTAGTGTAACCTTTATTTTGCTTTGGCCGACCCCTTTTTCCAGCCCCAACCCGTGAGAACAGCAGCCCACAGCAGCCCCCTCTTCATTTTTCTTCATTCTTCACTTCTTCCTTCTTCTTCTTCTTCTTCTTCTTCTTCTTCTTCTTCTCCACTTCTTCTTTCTTCTTCCTTCCTTCTCCAAGTAAGTTTCTCTTCCATTTTCTTCCTTCTTTCTTCTATTTCTTCTTCTTGATTGAACCCTAACCCTACATTCTTCCCCAACCTAGGTGGGTAGAGCCTAGATTTGGAGTTGGAGCAAGATTTGGGAGCTTGGAAGCTTGATTTGGAGGATTTGGAGCATTTTGGAGATTTTGGCTTGGGATTCCAACTCCCAAGAGGTAAACCCTAATTTTCCCCTTGTAATTACTTTTTTATAGTGTAATTAATATTTTAGAACCTTCATAGATCCTTAGGCTACCCGTGGGAGGAAGTTGGAACTAGTTTGGTTGGGTTTAGAGACTTTAACATTAGGTTTTGTGTCAATTTCGGGTGGAATCCAAATTTGGCCCAATTTTGGGTGATGCCCTAGGTTAGATGGACCTAGGTAGACGTTGTCGGGTGTCTTGAGGGTGAGTGCGTGTCTCCGTTCGGACACGGGAAGCCACGTCGCGGAGAAACGGGCGTTTCGGGCGAATTTGGGGCTTTTCGTCGTCGCCGATTCTAAGTGCGTGTGCGTTTCCGCCACGGGCCTAGAATCGATGTGGGAGCGCATTTTCTAGGATCTAGACATCGTTTAGGATGCGTGGGTAAATTTTGGGCCGATTCCGAGTTCGTTTGGTGTGCGTTTCAGGAGGTTTTCCGAGCCGCGCACCACGTGTTCGTCGAAATGACCGAACGGCCATTTCGACTTGGTTTCCTCGTTTCGGGCTTGTGCGCGCGTTGGGTTAGTATCGGGGAGTGTGTGCTAGAGTTTTCGCGTTATATTTTATATATTTATAGGCGTTGGTGAGTGTCGGGGTCGTTGGGCGTGCGTAGGTGGGGCGTTGTGAGCGTTGTGTGCATCGTTGTGGTAGTGTTGTGTTTGTGTATATATGTCTCTATATATATATTTATTTGTGTGTGTGTTCCTATATATATATATATATATATATATATATATATATATATATATATATTTCTATTTATATATATATATGTGTGGTTATGTGTTTATGAGTGTGTTAGTGAGTGCTAGTGTATGTGTGTAGGTGAGTGCTTGTGTGAGTGTGTGCTAGTGTGTAGGTGAGTGTGTGTGAGTGTGAGTGTGAGTGAGTGCCTATATATATATATATATATATATGAGTTTCAGTTTATGTATATATGTATTTATATATGTATGTATGAGTGTTGGTGTGTGTGGTCGTGTGTGTGTGTGTGAGATGAGAGGGAGGGGCTGAAACTGAGAACAGCAGAAGTGTGCAGCAGCTTTAGCAGCAAAAAGCAGCAGCAACAGCAGATTTCAGCAGCGGCAGCGCCGCGGCAGCAGCTCGCTCGAGCGGCAGCACGCCGCGGCAGCAGCTCGCTCGAGCGGCAGCATGCCGCGGCAGCAGCAGCATCAGCTGCAGGCGCAGCACGCCGCGGCAGCAGTTCGCTCGAGCGCAGCAGCCTGAGGCAGCAGCAGCAGCCTGCGGCAGCGCGTGCAGGCGCCGCGGCACGCGCCGCGACAGCAGATCGCTGCAGCGCAGCAGTGCAGCAGCAGCAGCAGCAGCAGGTTTGAGCAGCAGCAGCAGGAAGTGCAATATGCAGCAGCAGCAGCAGCAATAACAGCATGCAGTAGCGGCAGTACGAGCTAGAGCAGCAGCAGCATTCGCCGAGAGGTAGCAGAGGGATAGTTAGATAGTTAGATAGCTATTAATTGATAACTAGTTTATAGATATATTAGATAGATAGATAGGTATCTATAGATTTGATAAATAGATAATTAGTTAGATAGATGCATAGATAGATAAATAGGTATATGTTAGATAGATCAATAGATATCTCTAGATAGGTATATAGATACATAGTTAGATAACTAGATAGATAGATAATAATTAGATAGTTAGATAGTTAAATAGATAAGTAGATAGATAGATGGACATAGATAGATACCTAGACATAAATAGATAGATAAATAGTTTGATAGATAGATAGGTATTAGATAGTTGGATATATAGATATAGATAGATAGTTAGATTAATAGATAAGATAGATAGATTGCTATATAGATAGAATAGATAGTTAGATAGATGGGTTAAGAGATTGATAGTTAGATAAGTTATAGATAATAAGATAAATAGATAGTTAGAGGGCTAGATTAATAGATAGATAGCTAGGTATTTAGATAGATAGATACTAGATAGGTAGATAGCTAGATACTTAGATATACCTATCTAGGATATAGATATCTATATGCCTATAAGTTATATATATATATGTATAGGTAAGATAATGGGTATTTGGGTATATGTGTGTGGATATATATGTATATAGGTAGATACATACTTAGATATATAAATATATGGTAGATATCTATATTACCTAGCCTAGATTAATAATTAGGTGCATAATTAATAGCTAGATAGCTAGTTAGAGGGGTTTTAGAGCGAAACCTCAATACTTTGAGATACCGAGGTATTTCAATACCTTAAGATAACCAAGGTATTGGGTTTCGAGCGGGATTTTTGAGCATTAGCCTAAAAAATATCTTGGAGTAATTTTTATATGCTTATGTGTATATATTTACGCGTGCTAGCATAGGTTTTAGAGGGTATAGGCGGGGTATATAGCGTAGGTTGAGGTATCGGATACCGAGGGAGTATCTCAAGGAGGTGAGTTTGTGAGTTTAGTAGCTTAATGAGCTCGGTTTGACCTAGAATTTCAGGAGCACCCTAGTTTGACCCAGACTTGACCGTAGTTGACTCGGTTGACCGCCAAAGTCAACTTTTGACCTAGTTTTGACCCAGAGTTGACTTTTTGGACCCAGAGTTGACTTTTTGACCCAGATTTCACCGGTTTGACCCGTTTGACCTAGAACGACCCTAGAAGCCTATTTTTAGTTATTTTATATCTGTTTAACTCATTAGAACCCTGTTTAACCTTGCTTTTCGTATTAGGTCCTTGCGACACCGGTTCGGATCGCCAGTTGCTCAGGACGTCAGGCGAGTACATTCTCTGATAGTTTTTATTATCTGATGATTATTATGATTCAGCTTCTAGTATAGTATCATCTGATTATTCTGGCACAACACGGGACACTGATTGATATTTCTGGATTCATTTACTTGCGACACGTACATTTCATGTTTCTGGCCTCTATTCTGGAATCACCTACAGGCATCACTACAGGCATCATTCATGTACAGGCTGGACTCATCTTGATTTGCGTGTCGGGTCTTGGATCCACTTGTATTAGTCGGGGCGGGGAAATACTCGAGTAGACATGTAAACATTCCTATCTGGCATCATCAGGCATCACTCCCTCTGGTCTAATCTGGAATGATAGCAGCCGCGCACCCAGTGCGCGGTGAGCCGTACTTACCCCTAGCCGTTTACATGTCGAAACAAGTATTTCAAAGACACCGAGTTCATTCTTTATAGTCTGGACTCTCATGCATTTCTTGACTTATCTCACTTACATGTTTCTGGACTTGACTCACTACATGTTTTTTATGCTGGACTCACTACACGTTCATGTGCACAGACTTACTCTTAGTGTAGATTTCTTGTATCTTGCAGTTATTACTATCTTGCTCTGATATCCATGCATCTTTACCTTTATGCACCAGTTATATATATTTTCTTGTTTCATACTTGCTTCATTCTTCTTGCTACTTGCTATAACTGTTTTATAGTTTTTATCATTTAAATGGAACTGCTGTTAGAGATGTACTTGCTCCAGTCCTGACTGGACATATTTTTCAGAGTATCCGGAGGATTGGTGTCCGACGTTTTATGGACTTGAGCCTGTCGATGGTGCAGACAGGGACCCTCTAGTTTAGGAGTGATTTTCGGGTTGGTAGCCGGGATCACTGAGACCTTGCTATTGTTTTTATTAGCTTTTAGCACCGGATTTGTCTCCGATTTTGGATTGAGACCTTGTTTGTATATTATTTTGGATGATATATTATTATTATTGATGTTGTGGTTGTGGTAGTAGTTATTGTTGGTTAGACTTTATAGTTGTTAGATCTCTGTGTTATCTTATCGTGCTTAGATTCGTGATTGAGTATATTGTGATTATCATTTGATATTGCTCCTCCGTTTGGAGTTGAGATCTTACAGGTTTATATTTTGATTGTGTGGTTGCCCTCCTTTTGGAGAGGTCATGGCCGATTTTTTTGTGTGAGATTTATTATCTAGATAGTTGACCTAGACAGCGTTCTACCGCCGATGCTGCGGCGTAGGCTGGACGTACCCACGACTCATGCCCGATTTTCCGGGTGCGGGTCGTGACAAAAGCTTTAGAAACACTATCTGTACGGAGAGCGTATGGAGATCTTCACAAACCATAAGAGATTAAAGTATGTGTTTACCCAGAAAGCGCTAAACATGAGACAGCGATGTTGGTTAGAATTGATGAAGGACTTTGACATATCATTGCAGTACCATCCAGGGAAGGCCAATGTAGTCGCTAATGCCTTGAGCAGGTATCCAGTAGCTATGTGCTTGACTACAGACAGACATTTATTGGCCGATCTTGAGAGCTTGGGTATTGAGGTGCTGGTACCAAGTGTCGAGATACAAATATGGGGATTGCATATACATTCTGAGCTGATGGACATGATCCGAGCTACGCAGTATGACGATAAGTCTCTGAGGAACATCAGAGTACAGGTTTGGGTGGGATTATCCGAGGACTTCACTATTGCTGAGGATGGATCACTACGATACCGTATCAGGTTATGTGTGTCAAGTGGGACATTGCGCGAGAAGGTTCTTTAGGAGGCACATTGATCGCAGTACTTTATACATCCAGGTGCTAACATAATGTATAATAATCTGAAGGAGCATGTATGGTGGTATGGTATGAAGCGGGAGGTGGCACACTTCGTATCCAGATGATTAGTGTGCCAGTAGGTAAAGTCAGATAGGCAGAGGCGAGGTGGTTTACTTTAGCCTTTACCCATTCTAGAGTAAAAATGGGAGCATGTTACTAAGGATTTTATTTTAGAACTTTCGCATTCTCTAGGAGAAAAAGACACGATTTGGGTCATCATAGACAAGTTGACCAAATTGTCTCACTTCTTGCCATTTAAAGTGGGTACGTCTATGGAGAAGGTAGCGAAGATGTATGTACGACAGATTGTCAGATTGTACGAAGTTCCTATGAGCATAATCTAGAATCGGGATAGTAGCTTCATATCCCACTTCTGCAGGAGTTTGCAGGCTAGCTTGGGCACCCAGCTCAAGTTCAATACCGCATATCACCCCGAGACAGACGGGCAGTCGGAGAGGACTATTCAGACTCTCAAGGATATGCTTCGCACTTGTGTTTTAGATTTTAGAGGCTCTTGGGAGGATCATCTTTACCTGGTAGAGTTTGCTTACAACAACAGCTACCTGGCCAGTATCGAGATGTCACCATTCGAGGCTTTACATGGACGGAGATGTCGCACTCCTCTATCTTGGGATGATGTTGATAAGAGAGTCTTGTTGGGGCCAGAGATGATTGTGGATGCAGCCGAGAAGGTGAAGCTAATTAGAGATAGACTTCGGGTGGCGCAGGACAGACAACGACATTGGACCGATAGCCACCAAAGACCTTTAGAGTTTGAGTTATATGTTTTTGTTTGTATTGATTATGGTTGTTTATTTTAGATTACGTGATTAAGGCTGTAATTTATTATAGGTTAACGATCTGGTGTTCTTGCAAATTTCTCCGACACGGGGCACGATTTGCTTTATTGGAGACAAAGCTTAGTCCACGGTATATCAGACCCTTCTGTCACCCTCACATTCTCATCCAAGGGTAGTTTGGTAATTGACATGGATAATTTATTTCGGGATAATTTGTATTTAATATTTTGTGCATGCATAATTAATTATTTATTGTATTATTATTTGTTGCTAGTTGTAGATTTATTTTGGACTTGTGTAGTAGACCTAACCCATTTATTTAGAATGCATGAACCAACTTTTAGTTGAGTCTAAGTTGAGCCCATGAATTAGGCCGATGGATTAGGAGGCTTGATTAATTAGAGAAACTATTAGACTAGAACCTTCCCTTCCTAATTAATTTTTTCATAAGAGGCCCCAAGGGGTATTTGTGACTTTGTACATTTCTTGGGGAGGGGGTTACATGGCCGGCCCTTAGTAGGAGGAAAGAGAGAGTGCTCTTATTTTATTTCATTCTTCAAATTCTAGATCTACAATTTTCCCCTCTTCCAATTCCCTCCATTCCCTCACCAATTCTCCACCAATTTTTTTCTAAATTCTTTATTGAGGATTGCACATCAAGGATCTACAAAAAGTAAGCAAAGAGCAAGGAGCAAGGAGGAGGAGGCCAAGATCTACAATGAGATGAGCTACTTGGCAATTGGGGACTATTCATTGGGAATCCATCTTCCAAGAGGTATATTTTAGTTTTTACCCTTCTATTAGACTCTAGATCTGAGATTTAACCATAAAAAACTAACCCACATGCATAGGCTACCCATAGCAATTAGTTTTAGGTTCATCGGAGACCTGCGATGGAAGTTATGACCAATTTGGTACCAATTTTGGGCAAATTTCGAGATTGGCACATGTATTACTTGTTATTGGGTCTAATAGATCTAATTAACACTTGATTGCTTATTTGTGACTAGTGTCATGTCCATAATTGGATACGTGTAGGCCGTATCTCGTTAATTTGACGAAACGGGTTAATTTGGGGGGTTTTTTCCAACACGGGGCCTTGTGCATATCACATTGTGACACAGACACATAGATACTCTAATTACTATATGTATTATTCATAATTAGGGTTTTAGATTTGTTCGTGTCCTCCGGGATGCGTTTAGTTGTGTGTTGGAGTCGTATCGCAAGCGTATCATAGAGAAAGTGTGATACGGGTGCGGTACACTCCACGTGTTTGTTGTTTGGTCATTTTTTTCTATACATGCATGTATATTTATCTATATATAAGGTATCTATGTATTATATAGTATATATAATGGTGTTTATTGTGGTTGAGTTGTTATGTGTGGGTCTATGTGTGTGTGTGTGTGTGTGTGTATATATATATATATATATATATATATATATATAGGGTAGTGTTGTGCATTAGAGTGATATGTTTGAGAAGTATTATAGCTATCTATGTATATAGATATAGTTACCTATATGTATATATCTATATGTGTGTGATTATATATATCAATATATACTTAGTTGTGTCAGTATATTTGTGTATGTGTGTCTGTGTGTGCTTGACTAAGTGAGAGGTTAGTGGCGGCATACTTTAACAGAGGGAGAGCAGTAGCAGTTCTGCAGCGGGGAGCCTGCAGTCGGCAAGGTACAGCAGAGGTGCAGCCATCATCAGCTAGCATGCAGTAGCTGGTGCAGCTGAGCCACTACAGCAAGCACAGAGTGTATCACTGCACTGAGCAGCATATTGCTGCAATTTCAGCAGAGAGCCACAATATTTCACTAGCAGCAGCCCATGCATACTGAAGGGGGGTTCAGCATACAGTTGTATGCACTCCACTACAGACCACCCTGCCATGCTCAACTGAAGAAGAGGCAGTCAGTTCCTATGAAGCACAGGAAATTCGAAGAGGCAGTCAGTTCCTGTGAGCACAAGAAATTTGAAGGAGGCTCGGGTACAGCAGTAGTCAGTGCACTGTGCAGTATCTGCACAGTGCAAGTGATACACAATAATGGTGCAGATTTCCCTGTGCAGGTATGCACACTTCAGTCCAGTTTTCAGTTGGCTTGTGCTTTGGGTTCAGTTAGTTGGTTAGTTGTTAGTTAAGTGTTTGAGTTATAGTTTAGGTTTCAGTACCCAGGTATTTTTCAGTGTATCATTCAGTGGTTTCAGTCAGTTTTAGTAGGTTAGATTTCAGTGTTTTCGGGTTAGTGTTTAGTTGGGTATCTTGGGTAGTAGTTCAGTAAGTTAGTGATGAGTGTAGGTATTAGTTAGCTAGATTATGTCAAGGTATATTGGGTATTAGTTTAGTTGTGATTTGAACTATTAAGTTAGCTAATAGTAGCTAGTACTTATATATATATATATATATATATTTGTGTTAGTGTAGATATATATACCTTATTAGTTTAATAGTTAGCTATATATATATGTATACTTGTATTAATTGTTACTGTTAGTAGTTAGTGGTGAGTTATATTCTATATGTACTAGTTATATGTTAGAGTTGGGTTACCTCGGGATACCAAGGTATTACCAAGGTATTGGGCCGATACCCAAAGTATTGAGTTTGGATATAAAGTTAGGTGCGATATGCATTGGTGCAAGGCCAAGGTATCCTATTTTAATTGATTTGTTATGATATTATAATAGTTGACTTCAAAATATATATAAAACCTTATTTGCATATTAGAAACTTGTGTTTCTTGGGATACGACTCCTTGAGTGTTTTGTTGTCTCTTAGCTTAGCTAGCATAGCATAGTTTCATAGTGTATCGACTTAGAGACTTAGTATTTTGACTCTTGCAACCTAGATTTCATTGGTTTGACTTAGAAATGGCGTATCGACCTAGAATTATATCGACTTCACTTATTTTCATTCTTAAACCTTGTATTGATGTAGCATACCATATATAGGTTGTGAGACACCGGCTTGGGCATCGAGAGACACATCTTGCTCAGGACGTCAGGCGAGTACATTTCTCTGATTATTTTTAATTCATAATATTGTATATATACATATTTTAGAATTGTATACATTGATCCCGACGCAGTGATTGCACGGACTGGTGCTATATGGATCCCGTCATGAGATGGTATCCCCTACCGTATTCAGCGGGTACTCGTGTATATTGTATCTCATCGTGTATATTGGGTATTGATTATATTTTGTGTTCACACACTGCTCGTGTTCAGTGTGCTTATTTATGTACACCCACCGCTTGTGTTCGATGGTTATGATATTCGTGTACACCCACTGCTCGTGTTCATTGGTTATATTTCGTGTTCGTAGAGTGTCGTGATTGGATCCATCGGTATTAGTTGGAGGTGGGAGAGTAGGAGTTGATTATGTGATCAAAGCCATTGTTACAATCGTGTATATTCTGGTTACATACCTCACTTATAATCCGTCTTACCTGATCATGTTCACCCAACCCAATCACATAATAAACTTATATTCTGAGGCACATTAGATAGTTTAGATTATAGTTTACTTCATCATATTACTGATATTTATATTGTTGATCTATATTCTCGTACATTTCCTGTATATTTATTGTTCATCATTCATATGTTTAGTGATCTTGTATTTCATTTCTATATCTGTTTATATGCTCGATTATGCTATTGAAACTGCTTTCAGAGGTATGTACTTTGCTCCAATCCTGACTGGATATTTTTTTTCAGATGACTGACTTCTAGAGCAGTATTCCACATTCTACGGGCCGCAGGATGGCGTACCTTTAGAGGATACTCTTATTGACCAGGAGGACTTAGTTGCAGAGCCCGAGAAGGTCTAGATTATTTGTATTGGATTGTATTAGACTATTCTTTGGTGGATTCACATCTTGTATATTATTTCAGATTGTGGATTATATTTTGTTCGTTTCTTCGCTATTCTATTTGTGCATTATTCTTCCTTAGTTTGTTTTGTGATTTAGTTGAGTTATACATGTGAGATACCATATTGCTCCTCGGTTTGGAGTTGAGATGATTGACAGGTACCATATTATATTGTTAAGATGTTAGATAGTTAGAAATGACCCAGACAGCATTCTACTGCCAATTCTGCGACGTAGGCTGGGCGTAACCACGTATTCATGCCCGAATATCCGGGTGCGGGTCGTGACACATTTTTAGTGGTGGCCTATGCAGGTCTAGATAGATATCGTAGTGGTGCTCGTCTAGAGTACTGCTACGAGCTTGCTTTAGAAAAATAAGATTTAGGCTGAGAGGTTACTCAATCACATCTAGGAAAATTTCCAATATTTGTTTTACAAATCCTTATCTATTGAATATTGTCTTTCATTTTGAATAAAGTTATGTCCTTCTTTGATGATATCATATTATATTCAATATTGATTATGTATTTCAATCTGTCTTCAGGATGCCTCCGAAGATCAGATTATATCGCTCGGGAGCAACGACAGCTTCCTCAGTTACTTTTCGGCCTGCTGCGGAGAAGGTAGCAGCTACTACGGTTTCTTCTCCAGTTGAGAGGATCGCCTCACCGGTTCAGGTGGGAGTCTCAGCAGCCGTCTTTGGGGATGCTCCTCCCCCAGTTCGGAGGGTAGCTCCAGTTGTTTCTGAGGGACTTCCACCACCACCGCCAGTACCAGCTGATGCTACACAGTTGTTCGCATTTTTCCAGCAGATCCCAGAGGGCCCAGGCGGAGGCACAGCACCGACAGACAGAGGTGATGAGACAGGGCATTGAGAATGCTCACCAGGTGGCCATTACCGTGGTTGAGAGAGCTACTACAGCCCAGCCACAGATGACACCAACTCAGTTTATTCTGCATCAGCCGAGGTAGGGTACCATCATCAACTTCAAGAGGATGGGCCCGAAGGACTTCAGGGGCACAGAAGGGTTATCTATGCGGACGAGTGGATCGAGTACATCGAGCGAAACCTGCGACTGGCGCAGATTCCAAAGATGCTACAGATAGAGGCTACGGGTTGTATGATGTTCGATATTGCCTTGAGATGGTTCCAGACAGACCTGAGGATTTCAGTACCAGGACTCTCTTGAGAAGCCTTCAAAGAGCTTTTCAAGAAGAAGTTCTTCCCAGACGTAGCTCTTACATCCTTGGAGAGTCAGTTCCAGTACCTCGTCTAGGAAGGTATGTCAGTGGACTAGTATGCGGCGGAGTATTGCCGTCTAGGTCATTTCGTGGAGGGTCAGAACCCTAGAAGCAGAGCAAGGAAGTTCAGGAAGGGTCTGAACTGGAAAGTCAAATCTCACACCAACGGAGATTCTACTGCCACCTTCGAGGAGATACTTAGACAGGCACAGAGAGCGTAGGATGACTTAGAGCTTGGCTTTAAGAGACAGAGGGACACTGGAGGATCCATAAACTACACGGGTCCAGCGAAGAGGCCTCACTTCCAGCAGCAGCACCAGAGGCCGTGCCAGCACTAGAGGCAGCAGTATCACGGGCCAGCTAGAGCAACGGCTCAGTAGATGCATCAGATCCAGAGGGCAACAGTTCTTTGTACTTTTTGTAAGAAGCAAGGACACGGATGGGATGCATGCAGGATGAGGCAAGGCCAATGCTTATTATGTGGATCAGGAGATCATCAGTTGTGGGCTTATCCCAAAGTCCCAGCTCGTCCAACTCAGGGTGGAGGACAGGCACAAAGGGCACCCGCTAGACCACCAGCGGACCAGCAGAGAGGACCACTTCTACCGTAGCAGCAGCAGTTTACCCAGCATCAGCAGCAGAGAGGAGCGCAGCGACAAGGGCGAGCTTTTGCCTTGACTGTCGAGAAGGAGGAACCGATTGGCGATGTCATCTCAGGTTCAGTTTATCTCGACTCCTTTCCATCTCATATCTTTAACTCCGCCAGTTCGTTGTTGTTTACTCTATAGACGTGCTGAGAGATCGGCTCTGCGCCTGGCACTAAATCTATAAAGAATTCCATATCTCTGTCCGGCGGTAAACCCGACAACTCCTCTGGAAAGACAAGTTGTAAGACAAGGGCTTTATCCGTTCCAGCTCATCACCATGGGGTACTCTGGTACTATTTGTACCAAAGAAGGATGGGTTGGTACGTATGTGTATCGACTACAGGGCACTTAATAATCTCACTATCAAGAACAAATATCCGTTGCCACGGATAAATGATTTGTTTGACCAGTTTAGCGGAGCGAACGTATTCTCCAAGATAGACTTGAGGTCAGGGTACAACCAGTTAAAAGTGAAGAGGGAAGATATTCCGAAGATAGATTTCTGGACTCGCTATGGGCAGTTCTAGTTCTTGGTGATGCCGTTTGGGTTAACCAACGCTCCGGCAGTGTTCATGAACCTGATAAACAAGGTGTTTCATCAGTACCTGGACCAGTTTGTTGTAGTCTTTATTGATGATATTCTGATATATTCGAAGACCCCAAAGAAGCATGAGCAGTACTTGAGGATTGTTCTGGAGACCCTCAGGAAGGAGAAGCTATACGGCAAGTTATCGAAGTGCAAATTCTTCCTTGATAAGGTTGAATTCTTTGGGCATGTCATTATAGGAGATGGAATCTCGGTGGACCCGAAGAAGATCTCAGCAGTTGAATCGTGGTCTACCCCGAGTTCAGTAGCAGAGATCAGGAGCTTCCTTGGATTAGCAGGCTACTACCGGAGGTTGTTCGGGACTTTTCCAGACTAGCAGAGCCGATGACTAGGCTGACCAGGAAGGACGTAGAATTTGTCTGGACTGAGGATTGCCAGTCAGCATTTGAGGAGCTAAAGAGGAGATTGACTACAACTCCCATCTTGACACTACCATCAGGAGCAGGAGGATTTTTTATTTACAGTAATGCATTAGGAAAGGGTTTGGGTTATGTGTTACAGTAGCACGGGAAGGTGATTGCCTATGCTTCCAGGAAATTACGCCCGCATGAGAAGAACTACCATACCCATGATTTAGAGTTGGCAGCGGTTATCTTTGCTCTCAATTTATGGAAATACTATTTATATGGAAAGAGAGTAGAGATCTTCACAGACTATAAGAACTTAAAGTATGTGTTTACACAGAAAGAGCTCAACATGAGGCAGCGATGATGGTTGGAGCTGATGAAAGACTTTGACATATCTTTGTAGTACCATTCAGGGAAGGCCAACGTAGTCGCGGATGCTTTAAGCAGGTATCCCGTGGCTATGTGCTTGACTAGAACATTTATTGGCCGATCTTGACAATTTGGACATTGAGGTATTGATTCCTGGAGTCGCAGCACAGATGTGGGGACTTTAGGTGCAGTCGGAGCTGATGGACCAGGTCAGAGCCGGACAGTATGAGGATGAGTCTCTGAGGAGAATCAGAGCACAGGTTCAGGTCGGGATGGCAGAGGACTTCATTAACGCAGATGACGGATCATTGCGACACGGTACCAGGTTATGTGTACCGAGAAGAGCTTTGCGTGAGGAGATTCTGCAGGAGGTGCATCGTTCTCAATACTCTATACATCCAAGTACCAACAAGATATATAGATACATGAGGGAGCATGTATGGTGGTATGGCATGAAGCGGGAGGTAGCTAGCTTCGTATCCAGATGCTTAGTTTGTCAGCAGGTCAAGGCGGAGAGATAGAGACCAGGTGGATTGCTTCAGCCTTTGCCCATTCTAGAGTGGAAATGGGAACATGTGACTATAGATTTTGTATCAGGACTTCTGCATTCTCTAGGAGGCAAGGATGCAATTTGGGTCATCGTGGACAGGTTGACCAAATCAGCCCACTTTCTGCTATTTAAAGTGGGTACATCTACGGAGAAGCTTGCAGATATGTATGTGAGCCAGATTATCAGATTGTACGGTATTCCAGTGAGTATAGTCTCGGCCCAGGATAGTCGCTTCACGTCCTATTTCTGGAAGAGTTTGCAGGCTAGCTTGGACACTCAGCTCAAGTTTAATACCGCTTATCACCCTCAGACGGACGGACAGTCGGAGAGGACTATTCAGACTCTCGAGGACATGCTACACACCTGTATTTTGGATCATGGAGGTTCTTGGGAGGATCACCTTCACTTGATAGAGTTTTTATACAACAACAGCTACCAAGCCAACATCGAGATGTCACCATTCGAGGCGTTGTATGGACGGAGATGCCGCACTCCATTATCCTAGGATAAAATTGGTGACAGAGCTTTATTGGGACCATAGATGGTAGTGGATGCAGCAGAGAAGGTGAAGCTTATCAGGGACAGACTTCGAGTGGCGCAGGACAGGCAGCGACATTGGGCCGATAGCCACCGGAGACCTTTGGAGTTTGAAGTATATCTTTAGTCTTGTTTTGCTTGTTCTTGTTTGTTGTTTTGTTAGAGTACTAAGATTGTGTTTCGTACTAGGTTGACGATCTGATTTTCTTGAGGATTTCTCTGACACGTGGCACGATTCGTTTCGGTGGAAACGGCATGCTTAGTCCGCGATTCATCGGTCCTTTCAGTATTCTTGAGAGGGTCGATACAGTCTCTTACAGATTAGACATACTACATGTACTAGAGGGAGTGTATAACGTGTTTCATATGTCGCAGTTGAGATGGTACATAGTAGATCCCAGTCATGTGTTGGATCACTCGAAGATAGAGGTGGGCCCTACTCTTAGCTATCCAGAGCAGGCAGTGGAGATTTTGGATCGGAGAGAGAATGTGCTGAGGAACCAGACGATTCCTTTAGTGCGCGTCGCGTGGAGGCATCACTCGCTAGGAGAGAGTACCTGGGAGCGAGAGACCGAGATACGCGAGCGATATCCATATATGTTCGAGCCGTGAGATATAATTCTTTCTTGTATTGTATTGTATTGTTTGCTTTTGGTAGTTAGTTTCTTCCTTAATTTTGAGGACAAAATTTTTCTAAGGTGGGTAGGTTTGTCACCCTCACATTTTCATCCAAGGGTAGTTTGATAATTGACATGGATAATTTATTTCAAGATAATTTATATTTAATATTTTGTGCATACATGATTAATTATTTATTGTATTATTATTTGTTGCTAGTTGTAAATTTATTTTGGACTTGTATAATGGACCTAACCCATTTATTTAGAATGTATGAACCAACTTTTAGTTGAGTCTAAGTTGAGCCCATAAATTAGGCCATAGATTATGAGGCTTGATTAATTAGAGAAACCATTACACTAGAACCTTTTCTCCCTAATTAATTTCTTCATGAAAGGCCCCAAGAGGTATTTGTGACTTTGTACATTTCTTGGGGAGGGGGTTACATGGCCGACCCTTAGTAGGAGGAGAAAGAGAGTGCTCTCATTTTATTTCATTCTCCAAATTCTATATCTATAATTTGTTCCTCTTCCAATTCTCTCCATTCCCTCATCAATTTTCTACCAATTCTTCACCAATCTCTTTCTAAATTCTTCATTGTGGCTTGTACATCAAGGATCTATAAGAAGGAAGCGCAAGAAGGAGGAGGCCAAGATCTACAAGGAGATGAGCTACTTGGCAATTGGAGACTTTTCATTGGGAATCCATCTCCCAATAGGTATATTTCAGTTTTCCCCCTTTTATTAGACTCTAGATCTGAGATTTAACCATGAGAAACCAACCCACATGCATAGACTACCCATAGCAATTAGTTTTAGGTTCATCGGAGACCTACGGTGGAAGTTATGACCAATTTGGTATCAATTTTGGGGGAATTCCGAGATTGGCACATGTAGTGCTTGTCATTGGGTCTAATAGATCTAATTGATACTTGATTGCTTGTTTGTAACTAGTGTCATGTCCATAATTGGATACGTGTAGGCCGTATCTCGTCAATTTGACGAAACGGGTTGATTTGAGAGTTTTCCTCCGACACGGGGCCTTGTGCATATCATATTGTGACACGGACACATAGATACTCTAATTACTATATGTATTATTCATAATTAGTGTTTTAGATTTGTTCGTGTCCTCCGAGATACGTTTGGTTGTGTGTTGGAGCCGTATCACAAGCGTATCATAGAGAAAGTGTGATACGGGTGGGTGCACTCCACGTGTTTGTTGTTTGGTCATTTTTCCTATACGTGCATATGTATTTATCTATATATAAGCTATCTATATATTATATAGTATATATAATGGTGTTTATTGTGGTTGAGTTGTTATGTGTGTGTGTGTGTGTGCGTATATATAGTGATATATATATACATATCTAAATGTACATCTATATACATATTTATATATATGTGTTTGTATACATATATATATATATATATATATATATATATATATATATATATATATATATATATATATATATATAGGGTAGTGTTGTGCATTAGAGTGATATGTTTGAAAAGTATTATAGCTATCTATGTATATAGATATAGTTATCTATATGTATATATCTATATGTGTGTGATTATATATATATCTATATATACTTAGTTATGTCAGTGTATTTGTGTATGTGTGTCTGTGTGTGCTTGAGTAAGTGAGAGGTCAGTGGCAGCATACTTTAACAGAGAGAGAGCAGTAGCAGTTCTGCAGCGGGGAGCCTACAGTCAGCAAGGTGTAGCAGAGGTGCAGCCATCATCAGCTAGCATGCAGTAGCTGGTGCAGCTGAGCCACTACAGCAAGAACAGAGTACATCATTGCACTTAGCAGCATGTTGCCGTAATTTCAGCAGAGAGCCACAGCAGTTCACTAGCAGCAACCCATACACACCGAAGGGGGGGTTCAGCATACAGAAGGATGCACTCCACTGCAGACACACCTGCCGTGTTCAACTGAAGAAGAGGCAGTCAGTTCCTGTGAAGCACAAGAAAATCGAAGAGGCAGTCAGTTCCTTTGAGCACAGGAAATTTGAAGAAGGCTCGTGCACAGCAGTAGTCAGTGCACTGTGCAGTATCTGCACAGTGCAAGTGATGCATAGGAACCGTGCTGATTTCCCTGTGCAGGTATGCACAGTTCAGTCCAGTTTTCAGTTGGCTTGTGCTTTGGGTTCAGTTAGTTGGTTTGTTGTTAGTTAAGTGTTTGAGTTATAGTTTAGGTTTCAGTACCCAGGTATTTTTTAGTATATCATTCAGTGGTTTCAGTCAGTTTCAGTAGGTTAGATTTCAGTATTTTTGGGTTAGTGTTTAGTTGGGTATCTTGGGTAGTAGTTCAGTAAGTTAGTGATAAGTGTAGGTGTTAGTTAGCTAGATTATGTCAAGGTATATTGGGTATTAGTTTAGTTGTGATTTTAACTATTCAGATAGCTAATAGTAGCTAGTACCTATATATATATATATATATATATATATATATATATATATATATATATATATATATATATATATATATATAACTAATAAGGTATATATATCTACACTAACACAAATATAAATATAAATATATATATATATATATATATATATATATATATATATATATATATATATATATATATTTATATTTATATTTATATTTATATTTATATTTATATTTATATTTGTGTTAGTGTAGATATATATACCTTATTAGTTATATATATATATATATATATATATATATATATATATATATATATATATATATATATATACTTGTATTAATTGTTACTATTAGTAGTTAGTGGTGAGTTATATTCTATATGTACTAGTTATATGTTATAGTTGGGTTACCTCGGGATACCAAGGTATTACCAAGGTATTGGGCCGATACCCAAAGTACTGAGTTTGGGTATCAAATTAGGTGCGATACGCATTGGTGCAAGGCCAAGGTATCCTATTTCAATTGATTTGTTATGATATTATAATAGTTGACTTAAAAATATATATATAATATTATTTTCATATTAGAAACTTGCGTATCTTGGGATACGGCACCTTGAGTGTTTTATTATCTCTTAGCTTAGCTAGCATAGTTTCATAGTGTATTGACTTAGAGACTTAGTATTTTGACTCTTGCATCCTAAATTTTATTGGTTTGACTTAGAAATGGCATATCGACCTAGAATTGCATCGACTTCACTTATTTTTATTCTTGAACCTTGTATTGATGCAACATACCATATATAGGTTGTGAGATACCAGCTTGGGCATCGAGAGACACACCTTGCTGAGGATGTTAGGCGAGTATATTTCTTTGATTGTTTTCAATCCATAATATTGTATATATGCATGTTTTAGAATTGTATACATTGATCCTGACATAGTTATTTCACGGACTGGTGCTATATGGATCCCGTCATAAGATATTATCCCCTACCGTGTTCAGCGAGTACTCGTGTACATTGTATCTCATCGTGTATATTGGGTATTAATTATATTTCGTGTTCACACACTGCTCGTATTCAGTGTGCTTATTCGTGTATACCCACCGCTCGGGTTCGGTGGTTATGATATTCGTGTATACCCACTGCTCGTGTTCAGTAGTTATATTTCGTGTTCGTAGCGTGTCGTGATTGGATCCATCGGTATTAGTTGGGGGTGGGAGAGTAGAAGTTGATTATGTGATCAAAGCCATTGTTACAATCGTGTACATTCTGGTTACATACCTCACTTATAATTCGTCTTACCTGATCATGTTCACCCAACCCGATCACATAATGAACTTGTATTCTGAGGCACATTAGATAGTTTAGATTGCAGTTTACTTCATCATATTGTTGATATTCATATTGTTGATCTATATTCTCATATATTTCCTGTATATTTATTGTTCATCATCCATATGTTTAGTGATCTTGTATTTTATTTCTATATCTGTTTATATGCTTGATTATGCTATTGAAACTGCTTTCAGAGGTATGTACTTTGCTCCAATCTTGATTGGATATATTTTTCCAGATGACTGGCTTCTAGAGCAGTGTTCCACATTCTACGGGTCGCAGGACGGCGTACCTTTAGAGGATACTCTTATTGACCAGGAGGACTTAGTTGCAGAGCCCAAGGAGGTCTAGATTATTTGTATTTGATTATATTAGACTATTCTTTTGGTAGATTCACATCTTGTATATTATTTCAAATTGTAGATTGTATTTTGTTCTTTCCTTCGTTATTCCATTCGTGCATTATTCTTTCTTAGTTTGTTTTATGATTGAGTTGAGTAATACTTGTGAGATACCATATTGCTCCTCCGTTTGGAGTTGAGATGATTGACAGGTACCATATTATATTGTTGAGATGTTAAATAGTTAGAAATGATCCAGACAGCATTCTACCACCGATTATACGGCGTAGGCTGGGCGTAACCTCGTACTTGTGCCCGAATATCCGGGTGCGGGTCATGACACCTTCGATGTTCTTACAAGGGTCAGTGCAGTGGCCTACAGACTAGACTTGTCGCCTGCACTAGAGGGAGTGCATGATGCGTTCCATGTGTCGTAGCTGAGACAGTACGTGGCAGATCCTAGACACGTATTAGATCACTCAGAGATTGATGTGGGTCCGATTCTCAGCTACCCAGAGCAGTCAGTAGAGATTCTGGATCACAGGGAGAAGGTATTACAGAACCAGATGATTCCCTTGGTACGTATCATTTGGAGGCATCACTCTCTGGGAGAGTCTACCTGGAAGCGGGAAGCCGAGATGCGCGAGCGATATCCTTATCTCTTTGAGCCGTGAGGTACCATTCATTCTTGCTTGCTGTGATTGCTTATTGTAGTGCTAGTTCTTTCCCTAAATTTTGAGGACAAAAATTTTCTAAGGAGGGTAGACTTGTCACTACCACATTTCTAGATAAGGATATTTTTATCATTTAGCATATTTATTATTTAGTAATTAAGTATTTATATTATGTGCTACTAATTATTATATTGAGTTGTGCTATTTAATTATTGGTTAGTGGGCTAGCCTATGTTTATTTAGACTTATCATTAGTGGATCCATTAGTTGTCATGACACAATTGAGCCCAACATTAGACTATGCCCATGAGACCAATTTTCTTAATTAATTAAGGAGATTAGATTAGTTTCATGAAGAATTAGAAGCTTCCTAATATAGCCCTCCCTAATTAAACCTCATGACTAGCTATTAGGGGCATCTTGGACATTGTAAATTACTTGGGGAGGGAAAAAGAGGGGGCCGGCCATTTGAAGAGGTCTTCACCCTCTCTCCTCTCATTAATTCATCCACTTAGATCCTCAATTGTGTTCTTCCCCAAATTGACTCAATCCTCCATCAAATTTAACCTAATTCACTCTCATTTTCTCTCAATTTTATCATCTAAGAAGTATTTAAGATTGTATTGCAAGGAGCAATTGAAGGAGGAGGAATTGATAAGAAGATTGTGTCTTAATTGTGTCTATTGAGCATTTTATTGGGAATCTATCTCCTAATAGGTAATTCTGAAGCCACCCCTTAATCTAGACTCTAATTTATGCATTTAACCATTAGGAAACACCCCTTAGCTTAAGGCTACCCATAGGATCAAGAACTAGGTTCTTATGACATGTATTGTGAATTCTATATGGTAATTTGTGTCCAATTAGAGAAAATTTTGAGATTGACACATCAAGTGTATGTGTCATGAGACCAATTAGATTTAATTAGACTTAGATCGGGTTATTAGACTAGATATATGTCCACAATTGGATACGAATAGAGCGTATCATAGTATCTTATGATACGGTGTAATACGGGATTTATTTTGGATGTTTTGTATGATTATCTTTAATTCCTATTGTAACAAGTTGCATTAGTTATGAAATAGTATATTTTATATGTAGGAATGATTATTGTAGTATATTTGGAGGTTTTGGCATTTTATTTGGGTACGTATCATAGAGTATCACCCTATGCATGCAAAGTATTTGGTTTTATGTCTCTATTGTGTGTGTATATAATATATACATTATTATGTATATAACTATACTTATAAATATTTCCTATTGTGTTTGTGTATAGATATATGTATAAGGGTTGGCTTGTGCAGGTGAGTGTGTATGTGAGCCATGGACAGTGGATGGGGGACTCGGGTTACAGTGGGTGTGTGTTTGTGTATTATCAGATGTGTGGGTAAGGAAACTGTGCATGTGCAAGTGTGAGGGGAGGTAACTTCATTCTTACCTGTGTGTAGGTATCACTTGGGCTCGGGTTAGTGTGAGGGGGTTCCTGACAGTTAGTATTAGAGTTAGGGTTTAGTGTTGGTATTATTAATGAACTAGTATAATGTTTAGGAAAAGAGTGCAGTAGCAACACAAGTACTAAGTGAAGGGGAGACTTTCCAGGTCTATGCTCAATATTAGATGTAGTGTGCTAAGTGCACACTTGTGTTGCAGTAGAAATTAAGTGAGCAGTTGTACAATTGGTACACATGTGTGCAGGGTTTGTTAGCAGTGATGGGGAAGGAGAAGTTGGTGTGTTCTCAGTCAGTATAACTCATGTACTGAGTACTGGTAGTACAACAAGTTGGTGCAACAAGTGTACCTAGAAGAACGGTACAATGAGTACACTATAATGTGATTGAGAGTGAGAGAGGCAGAGGTGTGGAGATCAACAACTGCAGTTGTAGCAAGTGCATACCTATACTTAGAAGACAACAACATGAGGATAGAACAACAACAGTTTTAGTAGCATCAAAGGGTGCTTAAGCATTCAGATGTGTGGGTAAGGGTATCAGCAGGTATGTGAGTGTAATTGATATACTCGAGTATCAGGGGTGCTAGTGCATGTGAGTATGTGTCAGTATATATGTATGTTAGTAGTTATGTCAGTTATTAGTTAGTATATTAAGATTAGTTAGTAATAAGGTTTATAGTTATGAGTTAAAGATGGGATTAGGATCAAGGTATTGAGAAGCAAAGGAATTATGGGTTATGAGTATAGGATGAGTGAAGGCATTGGTGTACCAAGGTATTGGTACCAAGGATAGTTGAGTTAATGGATAAATAGATTAGGGTAATAGTTTTAGGCTAAGGTATCACTAATAGATATATATGGTATCTTAGTATCTACATAACTAGTATAGCCTTGTATTGAACCTAGAAACCAAATAGCCTTGTAACCAACCTAGAAGCTATGTATGGACCTAAAATTAAGGTATTGACCTAGTATAGCTAATATAAGCTAGTGTTAGCTATAGTGACTTAGACATGGCCTAGAAACAACATATTTAGTGCATTTAGCTCATTTATCTTTTATTACACCAATTGACGTTATATTCATATATAGGTGTGTGTGACACCAGCTCGGATACCGAGTTATACTATTTGCTCAGGACTACATACGAGTACATTCTGTAATACCCTACTCCGCGTCGACATTATGTATCAGGTGAGTGGGCAGAACTTCGTTCTCTGATTCTTGCAAGCCTTAATAATAATCAGAGTTTTTGCTTGCAATATTTTCATAAGAGAATGATAGAACCTGCCTTGCATGTTAATGAACGAACTCACCTAGATTGTCTTTGAAACGATAAGTCTGCTTAACGAATAATCCTGAATGCTTGTCTAAGAGTGCATGAACATATTCACTATCGTCTATGCTCCGAGAGAACCATATCGTGCCTGAATGTGTTCAAATGATAAGTCGGATTGCCCCGCAACAACGAAAACTGTTCTGATGGTTCGTCTTGTCTACATACTAGAGTTTATTTGATAGTGTTCCATGCATTCGCATCGGTCAGATAATGGCTTTTGGTGGAGAGCTAAACTGCATGCGTCATTAGCCACCATGGGTCACAGCTGCCATTAGCATCAGATAAAGAGTCATTGGTTAGCTGGATCAACCGCTGCCGATCCTGAGATACTCGGGAACCGCCCTGCATATAGCTAAGTTCATTGTGTTGCCTTGGATAGATGGACTTCCCCTAAGATGTCCATGTGTGTCTAGCTATGCATTTGTCCCTAGAGTCTCACGAGACACGCTGCGCACACCCTGAAACGGAACGAACGACTTGCTTGCTTTATATCGCATATGAAACACTATTTTAAAAGATGTTTCCAAACAATGTAATATGACTCTACTATCCAACTGCATGAAATAAACATAGATAGAACTAGAAAGATCACTAGTAATATAATGTTTTATAACATGATTACTTAGTGTTGGTTTTAGTGAATGCTTATTTCTGTTCAGTTATTTTATCTCACCAGTACTTATAAAAGTACTGACCCACCAACAGTTTACTTGCTTGCGGGTACTGGATCGTCCGAGGGAGCGATAAGCGTGCCTCAGTCCCCAAGACCCAGAATCCTGGTTTCGATTGTTGCCTCGAGTTGTTATCGTATAAGGGAGCATAATGTATGGAACGAATGCCTTTGCATAAGAGAACCCAAATCCCTCGATTGTCCCGAATACTCAGTTGGCTAAATGCATTGCATTGCAATAATGTCCCTTTTTGCTGCTTACTCGAATGATGCGATGATAGCCAAACACAACTTAAACGATGAAGCCTTATGCGGGCGCAACCCCAGGCTCGCACGGTATCACGTCCCGGTTATTCGAACGGGTCATCCCTTCCTCGCACCCGTAGGACAGGCGCGGTGATTCGCGTCCGGTGCGCCGAGGGTCGGTGGTTCACATCCGGTTCAATCCGGCTGTGGGGGCGAGGCGAGGAGGTGGTCCGGCTGAGCGGCCCCTCCCTCGGGGGCCGGGGCGTGACACATTCTATGATAGTTTTTTTATTTGATAGCCTCTATATTTTATGTATTTAATATTGAGATATTTGATTCCTGACACGATGGTTATACGGATTGGTATACGTGGATCTTAGTCATGAGATGTTATTGTCATGATTACTCAGTGATCGTCGTATTGTGCTTCATGATTACTCAGTGATTATCTTGATATCTTAGTGATTATATAGATCGTGATCATAATGCATGATATTATAGATCGTGCAGTTTGATATACGTGTTATAATGTATCATGATTTGGATTCGTGTATTAGTCGGGGGTTGGAAAAGTATTAGTGGATATATGATCATACCTTATAGTCCGTGATTTAGTGTAGCCCGTGATAGTTAGCAGATCATGCAACTCACGTGTGATCACGCTAGCTCACATTTTATATATAGCCTGTGTTAGGCCCAAGTCAATCACATTATCTTACTAATAGTTCAAGGCACATTCGTTATATTGTTTCCTTTATTCTAGTTCATTACATTGATGTTCATTACCATATTGTTCTCAGTTCTTGTCATTATTTACCAGGATGCTTCTTCCCATGATATATGCTAGTTCAGTTACTTCCATCATTTATTTTTATTGCTATTGTTGTTTCGTAGCACTGTCAATTATTGGAAGTGCTATTTGGGTTGTACTTCGCTCCAATCCTGACTGAATAGATTTTTCAGATGATTCATTAGAGCACTGGTGTCCTACGCACTATGGGTCACAGGATGGCGAGCCAGTTGAGTTAGCACCCATAGAGCCTATTGAGATAGTACCAGCAGTCGATGAGACTTAGCTAGTTCATTCATGTTATTGTATATATCAGGTAGACACTTTTTGTATTGTATTATTATTTGAGATCTTGTGTTGAGATTAGACTTGGATTTGTGTTGTATTTGTGACTTTATTTTTTTTCTTCTATTCCATATCGTGTCATATCTTCCTCTAGTTTGTTATTTTAATTGAGCATTGTTTACCATTATCATATTATCCTCCATTTGGGAGTTGAGATATCTTGACAGGTACATCATATATATTGTGTGAGATGTTTAGATAGTAGTATTGACTTAGACAGCGTTCTACCGCTGATGCTGCGACGTAGGCTGGATGTACCCACGTACTCGTGCCCTTACACCGGGTGCGTCGTGACACGTATTTACCTCCTTACATAGTTGTAATAAAAAAACATAGTTAAAAATAAAATTCTAAATCTTTCTACCTACCTTAACATATAATAAATCCTAAAATATATTCAATATTCAAATTATATTTAAACTAAGTACATGGTATTATCTAACTAAATATATATCCAAAATTCAAAAAGTTTATTTATAGCAAATCATAATTAAAATATATTGTCATATTTAAAATATTTTAATATAATTTAAATTTTATCTAATTTTTAATAATATCATAGGATTTTTTTTTTGTACGTGCAACGCACATGGACTAGTTTAGAATAAAAACTTCCATGGTGAAGTCCTATTTTATATATAAGATAGTTTAAATTAACTAGAGATAGATAATTTAAATTAACTAGAAATAAGATAAGTAAATTATACACCGTTTCACTAACATAATTACTAATTAGTACTAACTACACACTTCCAACCATAACAAATGTTAACCATCTCAAAAATATATTTATATCAAAATATTTATGCTATTTTAAAATAAATCGTCGTACAAATATACATTTTAAAAATAATAAAAACAGATGACAATGACATAAAACGCGACTACACTAGTATACATACAATAAAAATAATAAATAATAAAAAGTAGAAGTAATTAAAGTGTTTATTGAAGGTTGGTGCACTTGATGTAAAGCCGAGATGAGGAAAACCTAACGCTCGAAACGTTGGACAAGTTCCAGATAGTCCACCAATCAAAGGAAGGCACGTATGCTGCTCCCCACGTTCCCCGAAAGCGGAAAACAAAAAGGAGACGTTTCCTCCCTTTTTCTTCGTTCCCCCTTGATATTTCCTCCTTTTCTTCTTTCTTCATCAGCAACTCCGAGCGAGCGAGCGAGCGAGCCCAGCCGTCGGATCTAGGGTTTGGTTAGAATGTCGTCGTCGTTCAGTGGGACTCTGGAGAAGTGCAGGGCTTGCTCGAAGACGGTGTACATAATGGACCAGATGAACGCGGACGGGATCCTCTACCACAAGTCCTGCTTCAGGTGCAACCACTGCAAAGGAACACTAAAGGTCCCATTCTACCCCCACCCCACGTACAAATGTTGGAGATGGTCCAATCCATAAACCAGATCCCGACCGATACGGATACGGACACGGACACCTAGCTAAGAAAATAACACTCGGACATCACAAGCACACGTGCTCGATTTCATTTGTTCTTTAAAGCAATCATCAACGTAGGGGGGGAAGTTTTTTTTCCCGCTAATTAGAGGTTGGGATCCCATTTTACAGCCTAGAATTAGTAGTTTATTAAAACTGTTTGTTTTTTCACTGATGAGTGGTTATATGTTTGTTTTACAATATCCAATTAAACATCAATTTATCTTTGTATCCTTATTATGAAGCATTCTAAAATAAAATATTTTTATAATGCTATGTCGAAAAATTATCCATGATAACTTTAAACTTAGTTTCTATCAAAATTAATTCATTGTAAATTGACTAAATTATCCTAATGACACTCCAACTATAGCGGCCAGACTTTTTTTGGTACATTTAACTTTTTATTGCTCGATTTTGGTAACCAAACTTCATAAATTGCTCTTTTGAAGCATTTTTTGTCAATTTTGAAGCACATCGAGACAACTTCAAAAGCATATCTTGTAGTACAAAAGCGCAATTTAAATACTTGTATTGTCAGATATTCTTTTGAAGTGGTCTCGATATGCTTCAAAATTGACAAACGGTGCTTGATAAAAGCAATTCATAAAGTTAAGGTGCCAAAAAGTCAGAACGCTATAGTTGGGTGCCATTAGGATAATTTAACCTTAAAAATTAAGTGAAATGCCACATTCTTATACTATATAACGCAAGTCAAAGCAATATATTATATCATGCATGCAAATCAAAGCAAGTACAAAACATATCATAAACAAGTCTCTTACCATTCACAACATCAAAAACAATACCAAAAATTTGTGTGTAGTTCCGACGCAATTTGATCGCACAATTCGTGCTTAATTTTTTTGTTTTCCTCTTTTCAGATTTTATACCACCGGTGTTAAGGATATAAGGAGAAAATATCAAATTCTCTAGGGATTACAATGGTCTTTTACCTTCAATTAGAGTTTCGGTTGCAAAGAAAGCTGCAGGATACTGCGTTCTTTTTCGGAGCCTCTAATTAGTTGTCAAGCTCTAATTGCTTATAATTAGATGCAAAAAACAAATGGCATTGTTGTGGGTCCATCTCTAATTGGACCCAATTAGTCATTCACGTTTAATTAGAGGTAAAAACAAACATCCCCTGAGGCCTTTGTTGCTTCTAACTTTCAAGATTTGTGGCTTTCTTCTTGTCAGTTGAGCAATTATTCTTCGATGGAAGGTGTTCTATATTGCAAGCCGCATTTTGATCAGCTGTTCAAAGAGACGGGCAGCTTCAACAAGAACTTTCAGTCACGTGAGGCTTCTTCTGCTGCTGGATATACTTTGCTAAATCACATTTTTGTCATCTAAACTTTCATTTTGGTTGCCTGTTTTTACTCTATAGCTGCTGCAAAGGCAGTTGGGAAGTTAACTCCGGAGTTGGTGAGCTCGATATGATGGCCTTTTTGTTTTATTTAGCTCCTGTTTCTCATTGTTTTCACAGTTACCTTCATAGTTTTCTTGTTAATTGACACTGCAGATGAGGTCTCCTAGTAAAGCTGCTAGCATGTTTTCAGGAACACAGGAAAAATGTGCTACTTGTGGGAAAACAGCATATCCTCTTGAAAAGGTTGTTTTATACTTCTTCATAGTTTAGTTTTTCTCCATACTCATTTTTGCGGTGCCTAGTTCAATTCATTGCTTTCACTTAGATCTTTATGAATTACGTACAGAAGAAACCTTGTCACTCTGAATTCTGAATATACGTTCCATTTATATCTGGTTCCTAATATCAGAAAAATGGGCTTGTCCGAAGTGATTATGTAGCTTGCTTCTTGAGTTCTTTGCAAAAGGACCCGTAGGACGTTAAGTCTCATCATGCTCAATTTGTTTATGAAATGTATATAAAATGGAATCAAAATGCATTATGTTGCTCTTCGACAACAATAGAAGTTGTGTCCCACATCAGATGAGGTTCAAGAGATATATAACGGTTCATATGTTGAAGGAAAACTTAATTCAAGGCTAGAGTGAGTTTCCTGTGATGCTTGGCTAGTGTTGTCAAAGGCGCGTCTCAGGCGCGCCTAAGGCGTGCCTTGCTCCTAGGCGCAGGGGCAGCGCCTCAGGGCACTCCAGGCGAGGCGCAATTCTTAAGGCGCACCTAAGGCACGCCTAGGTGTGCCTTTTTCGAGCACCTTGGAATAGCTAAGGCGCGCCTTGAAAATCTTGTGAAAAAATAACATGTTTAGACTATTTTTTTAACTGTTGTACTGTTTTTAGACTATTTTTTGAACTGATGTACTTTTTTTTATTGTTTTCTCTCTCACTCACTCAATTCAAAGTGATTGCAACCTAGACATGGGAGAATTTGAAGCACACATGTTTATCAATGTAGAAATCCGATATATATATATATATATATATAATTTTTGTGCCTCGTGTCACTCGGGCGCGCGCCTTAAGTGCGCCTTGCGCCTCGGACGATTTGGACCCTTTGCGCCTTGAGTGCGCCTTGCGCCTTTGACTACCTTGTGCTTGGCACCACATTGTGCACGCCTGGGTGGTTGAGGTCACATTGGAAGGTACAGGCAAAATTTGTTTTACCTTTCAAACCAAAAGAGCACAAGACTAGTAAACTGGGCAGTCGATTCAGTCGACTCGACTGTTAAGTGTTTGTTACCAAGAACTTGGACCAAGAACTGAATCAGCGGACTGTTTCACCAAGTATGCATGAAGAGGTTTTTTTTTTCTTTAACAATAACTACTCCGGATTAATTCATTGAATGGATGTCTCTTGGCTTCCAAGGGATACCTTTAGGCTTCCAGGAAGCACCTATCACCCATAGATTCATGAGGCATCTATTGGCTCTTGAAGGGATGTATTTAGGCATTCCGAGGCACAATCTTTACACAAGGGTCGGTCCTGAGGGGGAGTAGCCTATGCGGCCGAACAGGGCCCAAGCAAAGGGACCCCAAAATTTTCAAAAATTTGCAATATATATTGGTCCATATATATTGGAAAAAAAAAGAGTTTCAAATATAATTTAAAAATTAGCAAAACTTTCACTCGAAAAAAAAAAAAAACTGTTGCAAGAATTCCAAGTATACTCATGATCGGTATGGGGGGAGTAGTATGTGAGTATTTGATTTTTCTTTTCTAAGGCCAATATATATTGGCCCAGAGTCCACTTGCAATTTATTCATTAATTCATCACCATCTCTCCGAATTTAGTTTCTCCCAATTTAGTTGTAATTTTATTTTGAGTACTTGTGCATCTTATTCAACACTATATTGTATCAAGATTTTTTTTAATTTAGATATGAAAGTTAATGTTTTGATTGATTTGTAATTTTATTTTGAGTACTTCTAGAGTTCCTTTTTTTTTCGCACAGGGCCTCCAAAATCTCAGAACTGGTCCTGCATTACACCTCCAAAAAGACGCCTAAGACCTTTTGTGGGATACTTTTACAGGAAATCTACCCCATTATATATATATATATATATATATATATATATATATATATATATATATATATATATATATATACCCTTTCTCATTTTGTTGTATCTCCAGTTTGAGATTTGGCCTGCAAACAGAACTCAACAGTGTTCTCTCTTTGGAGGCAATTTTCTTGTAACTCATTGCAACATAGAGGTAAAAAAAAAATCTCAAGGATATAATCACCCACTTACCATTGACTAGACTCAAGATCAGGATTGCACTTCTCAGTATCGTCCAATGCCGACACATATCGGTATTGGCCGTATCGTATTATTTGCGGCCAGTCGATAGTCACCCCCACCGATACTTGCCGATAATGAAATTGTGGCTCTCTATTCTGGTCCAATCAACAAAGATAGATGAAAAAAATAAGTGATAAATGTGGCTGAGAACAATGTTGACACAATGATTCAATCGTACCGAATATAAACATGTTACAGTCTGTTGATAAAAAATGCTTAAAAACACAATGTACCCATTACTATTTGTCAAAGTTGTGTACCATAAATTCACAATGTTCATACATTTTGATGCTATTACATTTAAAATTATCTATCGTGGGGTACTTTGTGTAAAATCAAGTAAAATAAACAACAATATCTAATTCAGCATATTGAATGTTATTCCAATCAAAACTAATGAGAAATAACAAATAATTCTTTAGAGTATGCCTAAATGTATCAAATATATTTCTAGTTTTTAAGATAATTTCTTGTTACTTTTTGGCTTTCTGAAACAAAGAACTCTTAAACAACAATCCGAGATCGCGGAGACTGCAAAACTCCCGATATCGATACTCAAGGGTCCGAAAAGGATTGCAATATCGATAATATGAACCTTGCTCAATACTCCTTCATCAATCTTCACAAAAACCATTTTCATCCTATTTCTATTCAACAGTCATGTAACTAGTACCCGATCAACAATTCATGCGACATTATATAATTGTTTTCTTTGTTAGAGCACTAGATGTATGTTAATGCTGCAATCTTCAGGGTAAACACAAAGTGCTAGATTTGAAGTGTCAAACTTTTGCTCAATTCTATACTACCACTTTTGATATTAGGAACTAAATATTGAGTTTCTAATTCGTAGTGAATAATTCATTGTCCAGTATTTCTGAGGACAAAATATATATAAGATTGGACTATATTCAGAGAAAAATTCTTTGGCCTTTGATTTTGTAGCAATTCCTATGTTTCGGGTTCACTAGTTACTCAAGGCTTCCCCAGAGCACACAGAGACTCTTTTGAAACAGACTAATGTCACTGAAATCAAGATAGTTCGGCTTTAGTATGAAGCTAGTGACTAGTTAGCTGTGACCTACCATGCATCTTAATTAGGCATAGGAGTGTCATTGTTAGAGATGATAATGGTTCAAATAAGGTTGAGCCTATCCAAACCCAGCCCTAAAATACTCTGAGCCAAAAAGTTGGTCATGTCCAGCCCTTTCTTACAAAACCTAGGCCTCACCGAGGGGATCCTTCCCCTCCGACCTGCAGGCTTTTCAAGCGGATGCAACTTAGTTTCTTTTTACCTGACCACAATTTACCTACACTATTCAATCAAAACAATAAATAGGATGGACTTAAATGGCTCTTTAGGTATGATATAGAAAATGTTGGTTGATGTCATCGACACTCGAGGCTACTTGTCGACGCCGCTTGCAAAAGACGTCGAAGGGGGAGCGGACTTTGATTTAGGGTTTTAGGGTTAGTGAGTGTCGACTACATTTTTTTCTTTCTATTCTCCAAACCCTACCCATCATCTTTTACATAGCTAAATGATGGATCTACAGCGGGTCGGCTTTCGGGTTGACTCAGGCCGGGTTAGCCATCATTCAAATCCTGCACGAAATAATCGGGCCAAAATTTTGAGTCTTACTTGATCTATTTCACAATCGGGCAAGTGCCAGGTTAGGCTTACATTCGGGCTGGTTCTCACTATCATCCTAGTACTCGGTGTGAAAGCACCAAGAGAAGATTAGATTTCTGTTATTTGTGTAGGAGTGTGCTCATGCAGAAACACAGAATGTGTTAAAGAAGTTTACACTTCAAACAACAATGAAGTCTATAATATGCATTTGATAATCCCCACATGAAAATCCATCATGATCTAGTCATTTCAAAACAGAAAGAATTTTAAACTAAAGAAGTTTAGGGGCTTTAAATCTTATGATTTTTAACTTCTATGTATCTCAATTCATGAATTTTATGTTTGAGAACTTGTTGCATGGATGAATTGCCTTCAATCAATATGATTTGTTTGCCTTCTCTTTTACAACATTATAAATTTGATTGTGGGTCTTGTTTGTTCAAAAGTTACATATATCTACCTGCCAACTAGCTGCCTAGGTTTTATGGCACCGGTCTCTCGTGCTCATATCCAACTTAGGCTAGGTATTTGGCACAAACATAGGGTTGATGTCAGGTAACCTTTGGTCATAATTTTTTTGTCAAATCCGTCCGTAAAGAACTTATGTTCCATAGCGTACCCATTTGGATGGGAGAAGGTTTGCATGATTACAATGATGGTGGTGTGGTTTTCCATCTGGATGGTCCACTGTTTTTCATAGTTTGTTTGTAGTTTATCAAAGACACCAGTTGTGTCTAGAATCTTGCTGAGAAAACTGTTGAAATTAGTTGATAATTTTATTGATTGTCCCATTGGCATTATATAGCCTTACAGTCATTAATACAATGATCTCAATCATTATGACAATAATCTCATGATGGAATATCCTGTGACATATTCTGGCATCCCAAATATGTCTGTGCTTATACTATACTTAAATATGACACACAACATACCATATCAACACTCCCCCCCAAGATGGGTGAAAGATATTCACTAAGCCCATCTTGTCACATCCTCTAATCATGCTCACTGAGGCGAGTCCCTTGGTTAGTCCATCTGCTACTTGATCCCTGGTTGGAACATGGCCAAGCTCCAGTAATCCACTATCCAACTTCTCTTTGATGAAGAATCTATCAATCTCGATGTGTTTGGTCCTGTCATACTGTACTGGATTGTTGGCGATACTAATAGCTGACTGATTGTCACACCACAACTTCATCTTGGCTCCTTGATCCAGCTTCAGCTCCACCAGCATATTCTTCAACCATAGTAGCTCTGCAACTCCCAAGGCCATAGCTTTGTACTCTGCTTCAGCTGTCGATCTGGCCACCACAGACTGCTTCTTACTCCTCCAGGAGACCAAGTTACCTCCTACAAATATGCAATATCCCGAGGTAGACCTCCTGTCATCAGCACAACTAGCCCAGTCAGAATCACAGTAGCCCTCGATGCTCACATGATTGTTCTTCCTGAATATTAGTCCATTTCCGGGAGCACCTTTCAAGTACCTCAGAATCTGGTATACTGCATCCATATGACCCTTCCGTGGGTCATGCATGTAGCGGCTCACCACACTTACTGCAAAGCAGATATCAGGACGTGTGTGGCTCAAATAGATTAACTTGCCAACCAGTCTCTGGTATCTGTCCCGATCAACTGGTTCTCCAGCCTCAGCATCAATCTTGAACCTCTGATCTATTGGTGTCGCTGCAGGTTTGCACCACAACATCCCAGTTTCTGTGAGAAGGTCCAGTGCATACTTCCTTTGAGAGAGAACAATCCCCTCTGCTTCTCGAGCAATCTCAATCCCAAGGAAGTACCGAAGAAGGCCGAGATCCTTCACCTCGAATTCCTTGCCAAGCTTTCCTTTGAGTTGGGCGATCTCCTGCTCATCATCTCCTGTGATAATCATATCGTCCACATACACCGCAAGCATGGTGATGTGGCCTCCACTCCGACGGAAGAACACAGTATGATCAGCATTGATCTGCTGATATCCCATCCCTATCATCGCCCTTCTGAATCTGTCAAACCACGCTCGAGGAGACTGCTTCAGTCCATAGAGGGACTTCTTCAACCTGCAGAGCTTGCCTACTGTCTGATTAGTGCCAAATCCTGGTGGTATCTCCATGTACACCTCCTCCACTAGATCTCCGTGAAGAAACGCATTCTTTACATCCAGTTGGTGTAGCTTCCATCCACCATTCGCTGCCAGAGAAATCAGAGTCCTGACAGTGCTCATCTTTGCAACTGGTGCAAAGGTCTCGTCATAGTCGATGTCGTACGTCTGACTGTATCCTTTGGCTACTAGTCGAGCTTTGTAGCGCTCAACCTGTCCATCTGGGTTCTGCTTCACGGTAAAGACCCACTTGCATCCAACTGCTCTCTTCCCCTCTGGCAGTCTCACAAGCTCCCAAGTGTGGTTCTTCTCCAGAGCTCCCAACTCGTGCATTGCCGCTTTCCACTTTGGATCGTTCTTGGCAACCTGCCAATTGTTAGGTACATTAATACTATCCAAAGATGCTATAAATGCTCCATGAGAAGAAGGGATATGGTCATAAGAAACAAACTGAGCAATATCCCAACCATATCTGTTTGGAGGATTTTCTGCATTGCTACGAGTGGTCCTCCGTACAGATAGTGGTGTGGGAGGAGAAGTAGGAGGAATGATATCTTGTGAAGGAGGGGGTATCACCTGAAGGGGGGTTGGTGTCGGTGCCTCAGGAGTTGGGACGAACGCAGGCAAGGGACTTGGCACTGGCACTGTCGGTACTGGTCCTGCAGTTTGCTTCTCTCTCCTGCTGTAGGTAAGTAACTCTCCCTGAGTCGTAGGCCTAACACCTTCACCTTCTTGTCCCTTCTCCGTGCCTCCATGCCAAACTTCTAAATCGGTTACCACCAAGTTCTCCATCTCCCCCTCGCCTAATACTGGCAGTATTAGGCGTGTTGTGTGAAGTTCCGTCCTGGCGGTAGTATGGCTCATGCTCCCGAAAGTGGACATCCATACTGACAAACTTCTTCTTCTCTACTGGACTCCAGCACACATACCCCTTCTGGGTCGCCGAGTAGCCTACGAAGATGCATTTGACCGCTCTAGGGTCAAGTTTCCCAACTGATGGCCTGTTGTCCTTCACAAAACACACACACCCAAACACCTTCAGTGGGAGTATCCCACTATTATTGCCTTGCAATACCTCACATGGGGACTTCCATCCGAGGACCTTCGAGGGCATCCTGTTGATGAGCTGAGCTGCTGTCAACACTGCATGCCCCCACAGATTCTGTGGGACATTCATGTCGATCATCATACTTCTTGCGACCTCCAGAAGGTGTCTGTTTTTTCTTTCTGCAACTCCATTTTGTGCTGGTGTGTATGCACAGGTGGTCTGTTGCTGTATTCCGTGTGCTGACAGGTATTCTGCAAGCGTCCTGTTGGTATACTCCGTTCCATTGTCAGACCTCAGTACCTTCACAACTGCTTTGTACTGAGTCTGGACATGCTTATGGAAATCCCGAAAACAAGCAGGTACATCATTCTTATTTTTCATCAAATATAACCAGGTAACACGAGAGGCACACTCAATGAAAGAAACAAAGTACTTATAACCATTCATAGTGTTAGTAGCACATGGACCCCAGACATCAGAAGCACATGGACCCCAGACATCAGAATGTACTACCTCAAAAGCAAAAGTGCTCCTATTACCCGTGCCAACATATGAGCTCCTAGTAAGTTTTCCTAACTCGCATGCATCACATACTAATTTCTCTTTATTTGTTTTTGCATAAATCTCTGGATACAACTTACTTAGAGTATCAAAGGAAGAATGTCCCATCCTCCGATGATTGAGTATCAAGGTATCCTCAGGCCTCTGCTGCAGTCCTTCCATGCCAGCCTTCTCTGCCATAGATACCAATGCTGAGTCCAGTCCTTCTCGATCTAGGTACCACAGTCCCTCATGCCAAGTGCCAGTCCCAAGTCTTCGTCCTGTCCCTTTCTCCTGGAAGGTCACCTTAGGAATATCAAAAGAAACAATGCATTTAAGTTGGAGGATTATAGAACTAATGGACAAGAGACTGGCTGGAAAGGATGGAGCATGTAAAACATTGAATTATCTTACTGAACCTGTACAATTAACAGTACCCTTACCGACCACTGGCTGGAAAGTGCCATCAGCTGTCTGAATGATGTCTGCTGATGCTAGGTGAGTATAGGAAGAAAACTCACTAGCATTCCCCGTCACATGTCGAGATGCTCCCGAGTCGATAATCCAGTCTGATGATTTAAGGGAAGAGATAGACGCAAGGGCAAGTGATTCGTCAGTACCTTCTGATGGATTGGCATACATGGCAGCGTTGCCCCTAACAAAGAATGAGGTGGACGCCTCCTCTGTTCTACTCCTCATGTCTCCCAGTGCCTGGTCCTCCACAGTAAAGGTGCCATCAGCTTCTCCGTTCCCTTCTGATATCAGGAGGTTCGCCCGATAACCTCCTTGGCCGTCTCGTCTACCCCCTCGACCACGACCACTTCCTCCATTATATCCTCGTCCGCCGAACGGTCCTCATCCACCACCTGAATCTCCCTCCCTAGGTGATTTGGTACAAGCATACCGATGATGACCCATCTCCCCACAGTTGTAGCACTGTCGGTTATGCTGCCAGGGCTCTCCCTTAGATCCTGTGTTACCTGAGCTGGTGATCGCTAGTGCTGACTTTGCTTCGGGGGGACCACCTGTCCCGGCTTGCAGCCTGATGCGTGTCTCCTCCTGGATCATGGCTGAGATAGCCTCCTCAAGGCTAGGGATCTTTGGTTGGGCTAGAAGTAGGGTCGTCCTCTGTACGAAAGCTGCAGTCAGCCCTTTGAGGAACTTCATCGTCCTCTCCTGCAGACACACCTCTCTCCTTACACTTAGGGTCCCCGCAGCTCGTCCGATCTGAGGAGTGATCATAATCCAACCACAGACGCTCCAACTCCGTGACATACTCCTGCACCGTCTTCTCTCCCTGTACGGTGTCATCAATCTCCCCCTTTATCTGGAAGACCCGTAAGTTGTTCCCCACACCATCATAGGTCCTTCTCAACTTCTCCCACACATCTTTCACCATCTTAATACCGTCTACTGTGGCGGCAATAGACTGGACTAAGGAGTTGAGAAGCCAGATGTAGATCACCATATGAGTGGACTTCCACTCATCGCGTCCTGTCGAGCCCTCGTCCGGCTCTGTCGCCTCGCCCGTCAGGAACCCCTCCATGTTTTTTCCTGCGAGGGTTCTTCTCACCCGCCGTGACCAACTCAGATAGGTGGCTGGTCCATCTAATTTCAGATCGATGGAGGGAAGCTTCAACTCCGGCGACGTTCGTGTCGTGTTTTCACCAGCCGATATCGTCAACTTCATCAACGTCGCCACCTCTGCAGAATCTAGCTTCTTGATGATCTCCTCCATCGATGCGTCGTCTATCCAATCACGTCACGTCCGCTCCACGACTCACGCTCGTCCTCGTCGTCCGCTCCTAGATCCGAACATGTTTTCCCTTTTTTCAGATCTAGGCATCCCTATTAGGCGTTGTCTCGTGCTGGTGCGGAGGAGGCGGCAACACGCATGTCACGACCGCCGTCACAGCAGCAGCAGCAGTAGCCGCAGTAGTAGCGGGACGGGACAACAACAGCGAAGGGAGGCCTGCGAAGGGCGGAGAAGGGAAGAAGGGGGGGCATGGAAGAGTTCGGTGGAGGAGATCTAGGAAATCCTCCCGTGGGTTTGTGGAAGCTTGGTGGCGGCTAGGGTTTGTGGAAACTTGGCTCTGATACCATGTTGAAATTAGTTGATAATTTTATTGATTGTCTCATTGGCATTATATAGCCTTACAGTCATTAATACAATGATCTCAATCATTATGACAATAATCTCATAATGGAATATCCTGTGACATATTCTGGCATCCCAAATATGTCCTCAGGATATTCCCATGTGCTTATACTATACTTAAATATGACACCCAACATACCATATAAACAAAAACCATAATATCCTGAAGAGGAAGGTTCAGATACTTAGATACAAATCCCATCTCTCTCTAGTTCCGAAACTCTTGGTAAGCTAAGTTTTTTTTTTATATACCTTTAAAGAGAAAAATACCTTTCTTATTTCAAAACCTTGTTAGTTATGAAAACGGAACCCGTCAAGGGCAGGGCAGTATATAACTGAGTTGGGTCAGAAAGACAAGATAGACTTTGACCAGACGTGCTTGATTTCTTTTTTTGCAACTATATTTTCATATACAAGCATGATATGCTGGTCAGCTCAGAATAGAAAGTACGGACCCTTGAAATTGCCGGTTATGTGGAAAAGTAACCACAACATACAACTACTTAAAATTTGACAATCCGGACACATGGCGTCGTTTTTTGTCCATCTGGATGGTCTGATTTTTTCATAGTTATGCTTGTAGTTTATCAAGAAGCTAGCTGGTGTTTTCGGAAGCTTGCTGAGAAGACCACAATCTGGACATTTGAAATTGCCGGTTATCTGGAACAAAGTAGCCACAACTTACGACTTACTTAAAAATTTGACACTCGCGACCCATAGTGATTGATTTTTTTTTTTTTTTTTTTTTTTTTTTAAACACAAAACCTTGTTGTAAAAAGCCCTGGATCCTGTTTTCTGCAAGTGTCACAAGAATGTCCCTTCCCATTTGTTTGCTGTTGGATTTTGTTAGGTGACTGTTGAAGGACAGGCATATCATAAGTCCTGTTTCAGGTGCTCTCATGGAGGCTGTACAATCTCTCCTGCCAATTATGCAGCCCTTGAAGGCATCCTCTACTGCAAGCACCATTTCTCTCAGCTTTTCAAGGAGAAGGGCAGCTACAACCATCTCATCAAGTGTGCTTCGATCAGGCGTACGGCAGCTGCGCCTGCACCAGATCTGTGATCTTGCTTTGGCCAAGGGGGCCGCCCAATCTCAATCAGTTTTCTTTGTTCAGGCGTATTGAATGTTCTTTCTGCTCACTAGGTTGTTTGTTTGTGTGGAGATGGGCAAATATGCAATCCGCTGTTTTGCCCTGTTTGCTGTCAACTTTATGGTACTCATTGGAGATGGTCTCGTGAATTCCGATGAGACTGGTGTGTATTATCAAGAAGCTTTGTTCAACTTTTTGGACTAAATCTTTCGTTATCAGTTTTTATGGATATCAATCTTTTTCTTATTGGACTTCCTAGTACACGTTTGTTGATCAATAAATCATATGATTCATTGCTGAGCTGAAACGCGTACTGGATATGGATCGTGCATCTTTTCCTTTCATGTGCAACTGATGGCAGGTTTGATCCAAGGCTTTCTGCCTCCTGGTGCCTGCCAGTTGAGCTAGTGTGAACCAAGCTAATAATGTTGATATCATCCGAGGCAATACATTAAGTACATAATAAAATCTGGGTGTGTTGCCTCTTTCAGTATTACAGGAATGTACATCTCAAATCTAAAAAATTACTTCTCCAATAAAAAAAATGCCATTTCTCATGCTTCTTTGAAATAAGTATCACCATTATTTAGCAGTAGCCCAACTGAATATATCATGTTCAGCTTTTACTTGGCATTTTACTCCAATTGGTCGTAGTTTAAGACGAATAAAAAAATATACCAACATAAGAGGTCTCTCTTGGGGAAACATTGTTGAAGTGGTTTCTCTATGCTTTCTTCTCAAGATGAAGCCTTAGCACATATACAATTAAATGGGGCAAGAAAAATAGTTGCAAAACAATCTTATTTATTATAGCAAATTGTAGCATGATTACAAAAACCTGTTATCCAGGGTTTGACAATTGAATAACTTCCATATGCACAGTACATAAAAGTTCTACAAACCAAAAGATACTGCATATGGTTTTTCAAAACAAACCCACCAAGCAACCAAACAATCTATACGAGTGAAATCTTAACCCAAGAGCAATTATACCGTCATATCTTTCACAACACCTGAAACAGAGGAAGTAGATCTGCTGACCCCAGTCAGGCATCTTTCTGAATCCGCAGATTTCAACTGAACAACACTATGAACTAGTTTAAAAATCCAGGTCAAGAATTACATTCAGCCCATACACAAAGCATGATCTCTCTCTCTTTTGCAGCCTTCTTTGATCTGAGGGAACAACAATAAAACTGCCAGAAACAGTGGCTCTAGGCAACTCAACTCGCTTCTACGTACAAAGCAACTGCCAAAAAGAACAGACATTTATGTGATAGCTTATAAATCCAGGTCAAGAATTACACAGCCCATGCACAATCATCATCTGTCTCCTTTTTGTAACCTTCCTTGTTTTAGGGTAACATCAAAAAAACTGCCGGAAAACAGGGGACTCTTGAGTAAACTCACGCTTCTACGTACAAAGCAACTGCCAAAAAGAACAGGCAGTGCCGAGGGGCTACGACCTCCAGTTTTCTCCAGCATAGACAGCTTGGCTGTCAAGTTCTTCCTCAATTCTAAGTAGCTGCAGGAAAAATAGGAAGCAAGTTTGTCATAAAAAACCTGAGAAAAATGCTTCGGTCAGCACTGGCCTAACAAAAAAAAATATGACATCTCATTGACCACAAGTATTTAAAATAGCCCATCTCTGATAGACTCAAGAAAAGAGGATACGCAAGAGGAATTTGACAAAACAGAAAGGGGCATAGATCAAGAAATTCTGAAGCTTTTACCTAAGGTTGCATTTTGGTACGAGGTTTGCAATATTGCCAGGAATTCTATACTCCTAGGAATAAAATTCCCGAGTATTAAATTCAAGAAAAACTTCATATTACTATGTTAGTCGTTGATCTAATATCAGGGAATACATAATTCATGTACAATAGTATGGCATGTTTTATTTATATCAATTTATATTTAGTGCTATTGCATTTATAATCTCTATTATAGCCTAATTGGTGAGGATTCATTATAGAGAACTATTCTGGAGATGTAAGTTTGAATCTCACCTAAGGAACTATTTTAATTATTTGCAGATTTTTTTTATCTAGTCAATGTTACCGGATCCGAACATGACCACAAAGAATCCGACCCAACCCGAACCAAACGGTCCCTAACTCTAACTTGCCTGACCCTGAGCCAGACTTGAACACAACCCGGCCCAACCAAGACCTGAACCCGACCCCACACTCGATCCGACCCAAACTCGCACTCAAGGCAAACCCAACCCGAACCCGACAATAATTATATTCTCATGGGAATTAAGAATATCCACTTGTTTTGGAGGGAATAGGTTTCCCACATTTGTGGGAAAATTGTATTCCCAGGAAGTACTTATTTCCGGGAAAAGAATTATAACACGAAATAAACATGGTTATCATTTCCCCCACCTTAGGTTCCCCCGTGAATAAAATAATTCATTGTACCAAACGCAACCTAAGGGTGTATTTGACAATTTGACATTTTACAAACTAAAAAACTTTATTTTGGTTTGTTTGCATGAAAAATAATAAGTAATTAATTATATGTTTCCACGAATTTTTATGATTCCTATTTATTTGCATGAAAAATAAATCTGAAGCGGTGGATGCTACTCCAAATCTACTTTCGAATAGCCAAACAAAAGAAAAGTGGAAACTATATATGGTTCCTATTACTTTCCTGGTTTCCTTCCAAAGTTCCCGTTTGCCAAACATGACCTAAAGCAAAAGAAGCAAATTGATAGTTCTATCTGTTGGGACCAACAACGTCGACAACGTGTATACCGCGTTTGATACCACGTGTCTGAAACTGACCGCAACGGAAACTAGGCCAACCGGCCTGAGATAACCAACCAACGTTCTAACCGGAACGCCAAGACAGATAAAACACAGTATTTTTGGTGACTATGTCACCTAGACATTTTAATCTTTATAACTTCAGATGGAATACAAGAATAAATAAAACTATGTTGAATCATTTGTCCAATGATTCAACCCCCTCACCAAACTCAAGAAGAAAGCAGAAGATTACAACTTGAAATCACTCACCCTACCCGTAGCGATCTTCCTCAATGAAGACGACGACTCCCCGAATAGATCTTCTCTTCCAACTGTTTTGGATGGCGAACCTTGAGAGCAAAGTATAAACTTTTTCTTAGATTTTCTGTGGACTTGCTCCCTCGAATCTTCCATCTTGAGCTTCTCATGGCAACCCTCCCCTTCCCCCCCCCCCCCCCCCCCCAAACACATATAAATAGGTTGAGAAATCTATTTTAGGGTTTAGAAAATTTTCAAAATAGCGCAGCATCAATCTTGGCCGTCCGTACCAAACCAACAATGCTGATTAAAACATGAACAACGTTCAGCCCAACCGAACCGAGTTCGGACCGAATTCGGTTGGTCGCATGCCCATACGTTTTGTTTGGAACGGGCTGAGTTCGGACCTAACTAGGTTAGATCCTCATAGAACTCATCCAACATTCTCTCCATCCAGTCTGACGAGGAGTATTGACCCCATGGCTCCTCAACTGGACACTATGCATTTCTCGCGACAGAGTTCCTGCTCCTCAACACCCCTCTAGTCTGATGAGGGGTGTTGACCCTATGGCTCCTCAAGTGGACTCCTTGCCATTGATCTCCGATCCCTCGAGCTCTTGTGAATCTTCCTTCGTCTCTTGCTCCTAGTAAGTCAATAATTCGACCAAGATTGAAGTCCCTGACGATCAGGCTCAACGTAAGTCTTGGTTGTATGTCCCTGACTTTCGTCTTCTACCGGAACGTACTCCCGTTCTGTCGAGCTTCTTTACCCTTGGTTGGCCCAACCAAGCGGACGATACAGTCCTCGAGAATCAAGCTCCTTAACCTGTCCACCTTCGTGTCTGACACCCCCGTATACATGCATCCTTGAACAGAACACCATGCATGGTGTATGTCGTCAATGACCCACCACTCTCCCAAAACTGTGCAAATAAGATGCACATGTCTAGATTGAGTTTACTACACAACTTGATGACCTTCCTGACTTTGAACTGCTGAAACCAATATCGTTTCATTAAGCTTTAGCAAACTACCCGTCACGAAAAACGGATCAATAAAACAACCCCCCCACCTGGAGACCGACCAGCTGTCATGGGACCGACAGACTGACCCTCATTCTTTGACTCACCTTCATTCGTCGCTTTGTCTCGCGAACCAAATCATCTGTATCCCTCAAATCATCTCGAATACTCCCTTCAGCAAGTTTCCAACGATCCACAAACTCCTGTCGAACATCCCTCGAGCCTTCATCCAATGTCTGTGGGCTACATGTACACCTCAGCGGCATGAGCCTGTACATATCACAACATATATCTCCTTGAGTCAGCAGTTGGAAACCCTTCGTAAGCTTCCAATCTTTGTCTCCAAACATACTACAACAACCATCATCCACTAGCTTCCCTACTGAAACCAAGTTGTAGCACAAACCCGGCACATGACGAACCCTCTTGAGAACGAGCTTCTCGCCAAGCTCCGTTGTCAAGTGCACGTCCATGATGCCCACAACTGCAGCCGTCCCCTTGTTGTCCATTTTCACAGGTCCAAACATGCCGCCTCGATATGACGTAAAAATCCTCCTCTACGAAATGGCATGATGTGACACACCGTATCCAAGACCCAATCACTGTTATGACACATGCCACAAGGTTCCTCTGTATCGGTTGCTGCAATGATGAAATCTTCCATAACTGAAATCTACATGATTATCCTTGCCTTTAGCCTTCTCGTCTTTGAGCTTCGTGCAATTCCTTTTAAAATGACCTCTTTTGCCACAGTGATAACAGCCCTCCTTGCGGTCCATACTCGCAAGATCCCGAGAACTCCCTCCCCCCCTCCGTTCTCGCCTGTGTCTTGAATCTTCCCTTCCCGTAAAAAGCAACCAGAGCGGACTCCTACGACGATTCAACAAACTACTCGCGCCGGACCTCCTCGTTCAACAAACTGCTTTTGACTACCTCCATCGGAATAACTCCATCAGACGCAAAGTTGTTCTAACACCGCCAATGTCTCCCAACTTTCCGACATATAACTCAAAAGCAGCAGGACCTGAAGCTCATCATCAATTACCATCCAGTGTAGTTAAAGGCGCGTCTCAGGCGCGCCTTGCTCCTAGGCGCAGGGGTAGCGCCTCAGGGCACTCCAGGCGAGGCGCAATTCTTAAGGCGCCCCTAAGACGCGCCTTTTTCGAGCGCCTTAGAATAGCTAAGGCGCGCCTAGGCACTCCTTGAAAATCTTGTGAAAAAAATAACATGTTTAGATTATTTTTTTAACTGTTGTACTGTTTTTAGACTGTTTTTTGAACTGATGTACTTTTTTTTACTGTTTTCTCTCACTCACTCAATTCAAAGTTATTGCAACCTAGACATGGGGAAATTTGAAGCACACATGTTTATCAATGTAGAAATCTGATATATATATATATATATATATATATATATATATATATATATATAATTTTTTTGCCTCGCCTCGCGTCGCTCGGGCGCACGCCTTAAGTGCGCCTTGCGCCTCGGGCGATTTGGACTCTTTGCGCCTCGAGTGCGCCTTGTGCCTTTGACTACCTTGTCTTCATCACAGATGGCTGATCAATGATACCGTAAACCTCGTTCATATATGCCATGAGGCACCCTCCGTGTACTTCGAGTTGGCGAATAAGAAACGTCTTGTTGCCAGCCGTCTTCCGCTCGTACAACGAATGCAACTTCTCCCAAAGTGCTTTTGCCGAACTCTTCATGGACATGTGGTGAAACACTGAATCGTCCAGCCATTGACGGATGAAACCAGTCATTCTGATCCAATCGTTTCCAGTCATCAGTAGATTTGTCTGATAGCTTGACGTTGTCACCCTCTAACGGACCAAACAAATCCTTACACCATAGTAGATAATCCATCCTTTCAAATCGCCCAGTTCTTCCATGTGAGGGTGATCATATGTGTGTTCATCTACTCCGTAGACATGGTTGCACCTTCCCTCTCGAGAACCTGAGAGCTCTGATACCATATATTGGAACCAGTAGCGTCGATATCGTGCTCTAATACCACGTGTCGGAAACTGACTGCAGTGAAAACTAAGCCAACCCATATGAGATAACCAACTACCGTCTAACCAGAATACCGAGACAAATAAAACAATATTTTCGGTGACTGCCACCTGGACAAATCTTAAACTTTATAATTTTATTTTAAAAGACAAGATTGAATAAAATAATGTTGAATCATTTGCCCAAAGATTCAACCCGCTCACCAAACTCAAAAAAAAAGCAGAAGATTACAACTTGAAATCACTCACCCTACTAAAACGATCTTCCTAAACGAAGACGACTCTCCGAATAGATTCTCTTCCAACTGTCTTAGATGGCGAGTCCTAAAAAGCAGAAGATTACAACTTGAAATCATTCACCCTACTCGTCGCGATCTCCCTAAACGAAGGCGACGACTCCCCGAACAGATCTTCTATTTCAATTGTCTTGGATGGCGAGTCCTAAGAGAAAAGTACGAACTTTCTCTTAGATTTTCACTGGACTTGCTCCCTCGAATCTCCCGTCTTGAGCTTCTCATAGCAACCCTTCCCCCCAACACATATAAATAGGTAGATAAACCTATTTTAGGGTTTAGAAAATCCCCAAAATAGTCCAACATCAATCATGGTTGTCACGACCCGCACCCGCATGATCGGGCACGAGTACATGGTTACGTACAGCCTACGCCGCAGCATCGACGGTAGAACGATGTCTAGGTCATCAATATCTAACTATCAATCATACTAATACAACCAGCACTATCATGTACTCAATCACAATAATCTAAAGGAAGAATGAACAAGAAGATAAACTAAATATCACACTAGTACCTTGCCCCAAACTCTAATGCCTTAACATATAACTTACCTAACTTACCTATACTTGGCTCACTTGATAACCACTTTTATCAACACTAACACGCACACTAACTAACACCTATTACCTAATATATATATATATATATATATATATATATATATATATATATATGCATGCTTGGCAACCTATGATACCTACACTCATTTGATATCCGTACTATCTAGGCTCATAGGATACGCTAAATGCCTATGTCGTATAGTTAGTTCTCTACTTGTAACCAATACTGTATCTATTAGACATATTCAATAAATTCTAGGGTTAAAGTATGTCGTAGCCCTTTGTATTAGCTTTCTGAAACTTCAAACGGATCGCATTTTCGTGTCCGGAAGCTCCCGGAATCGTGAAAACATCGAAATGCGTTCGTCTTTCGGACACCTGACACTCAAACAGTTTTACAGAAAGTTCCAAAACAAATTTGGCCTATTAATTTATATATTTGGAAAGCTACCTTCGATACTGTTCTTTTAAAAAAAATGGGAGATTAATCGAAGTCATGAATTAGGAGTTATGATATTTCTAAGTTGTTATGGCATTTCTAAGTTGTTATGGCTGCTAAAAACGAAGCTGAATATTATGACGAATTTGGGTTATTTTTGGACAAAAGAACACATGTATACACCAAATTTACCAATTCCACCTATACGTATCATGGCATATCATGATATGGACTCTACGTGTCCAATTTTGGACCCAAGAACACCTTCACACCATTAAATAAACATCAATAGTCCTCATTAGGATACAATACACACACTCAATGGACACAATTGGAATTTTTTCAAAATTGAGCCCCAAAATCAAGACACCAACTTAGATCTACCAAATTGAGGGCTCCTAGTGCCTAGATCTACCATTGGAAAGTCAAATCTAACCATGAAAATGTTCCAACATGACCAAGAGGTATTCCTAACCACGAATTTGATGAAATTGAGAGAATTACCTAGTATTTTGGTAGCCTCTTTGGAGAATTCCAAATTTGGACACGGAAGGGATGAGTCAGACACAATCTCCTAGCAAGCTCCTCTCCTATGGATCTCCTTGTGCTCTCCAATGCTCTAAGTCTTCATGATGGTGAGAATGAGTGGAATTGGAAGTGGATTGAGTGAAATTGGTAGAAAATTGGATTTGCTTGGAGAAGAAGAAGCTTTGAAAAAAATGAGGCTAATGAGTGAATTGAAATGAATGGATGAGCCCTAAATTGAACTTATCTCTTATAGTAAGGTTTGGTCATGCCAAAATATCAAGTTTGTCCCTCTCCATTTGTCATGAATGAAATCTAATTAACTAAATGAAGGAATATCTACAACTAAGAAGAATATTCTCTTTATGACAACTAAACTTAATTAATTCTAATTACTAAAGTCATGACTAAAAATAATTAGCACTAATTAACACCTGCAAATTCTAATTGGCTAGCCACTAACTAACACTAATATAGTTCTAGGCAATCAATAATATTAAAAAAAAATTTTAATATGTAAAATTACCAAAATACCCCTATGGTGAAAAGTGGTAGTTACAATCCTATCCCCTTAGAAAAATTTCGTCCTCGAAATTTAAGGATGGAAGTAGATACAAACTGAAAGGATAACTCATGGTTCAGAAGATAATCTCGTCTCCTTTCTTCTACGGTCATAACATACTTATAAACCTCACTATAGTCAGACCTCCATGTAGTCATGGTCTAAGAAAATCTCATATAAAAATCATACCAGCATATAATTCTAATAGCCATAGTATACATTTCTAAAAGCACGGTTATGGTCTATATCTGTCATGATATTTTAGTCTCTATCAAGGATTTACTAATGTAAGCTATAAGATACTAGGGAATCAAGCAGATCAATAGATGAAAAGGAAAAGAAGGTCAAGAATAGAATAAAATCGGCTAACTCAACACCAATAGCATCGGTCTCTCAACCATCATCGCAAAAACACTGCCATGCTGGGGTGTCTCCCTCTGCGGGTGCAGGACAATTTGTTGTTCCATAGGTGGCCTAGCTGGACCTTTACCTATATCTAATACTTACACTAATTATTCACTAAGCATCAATCTAGCCATAATACTTAATATCAAGGGATGCCACTTCTAATATTAATGATATACTATGGTTCTAGGCCATGGACATACTGACACACACAACCCAGGATATTATACTAACACTTTTAGAATACTATATTCTGGTACTAGAAGGGTACTCTACCAACACTCAGATTTTCTACGTCCTTGTGAGACGCATGAACGCATTCACTAGTATGTCGATTTTTATTCTAGCTCACCCTCTAACACATATACAGTCTTCTATCTGTCTCAGTTTCTTACCGTCACCTGCACACTGCTTAACCATTAATTTTACAAATGAACACTTGTATACACTCACGCTCATGTACCCTATTGGTACACCCTTACCAATCTAGAATACTCTCTATAGAGTGCCTACCCGTCTTGACACCATCTACATAAGACACTAGCTCCTATATGTGGCACTTAGATGATACTCTCGTACCAGGTTACTCATGTCTCTCATCTATACTTAGTACACTAGCCACTAGAATGTTTGTACCATAAACCTTCTTAATACTTGAGGTACTCTAGATCTTAACACTAAGGTACTCTTCCTATCTTGGCATCTGGTGCAAACTCATATCTTACACCTAACAATCACCCTAGGTTATTTACTTGTATATGTTATCAATGTACATACATAAATACCTCCTACCCACTATGACACTATGATATCTCACTGGTACTATTATACCCATTATACGGTTCACTGATGCATAACTACTCCCTCACTTTCAATACACTAGCAAGGTGCTCACACTACTAAAACTTACTCCTATACATGTTACTTCTCTTCTCATTGTCTAATACACCTGCACCTTACGCTCAATGACTTATCCCTTATACGTCATACCTCAATATCGCACCGGTACACCTAGCTAATATTATCACCCACAATAATGCTTACTGAAATCAGATTGACACATCACATGTTACTTATCCAAATCTTGGTACACCCTGAATACTTGCACTCTCTAGGCACTCTTGGTACACAGACACTAACTTCTTAATACTCACAACAGCTCATCACACACACTACTACCCATACTAATGCACAACTTTCACATGTAGCTCAAGTCCTACTACCTAGCACAATACATGCTAATACTATCACACTCACCTATACACTTATGGGTATCACTCTACAATGACTCTCTCTAATACATCTCATGGATACACATCTCTACATAACCAAGAATCAAGCACCAAAAGAATAGTGAGGCTCTATTAATTCCCAAAATAATTTCATGATATTCAATTGCTACATGGATCACTCAACTATATGACCCTATATCCATCTAAAACATGTATGATGACATGATACAAATACCTAGAATAACAAATGGGTATGCTACTCCCTCTCACAACTCTCTTATTTCTAATACCAAGGTACCAATCACTAACTATACTCTGACACCAACCTTAGATCCATTGTTACAAATGTACTACGCTTCGAGTTACTTCTAGGCTTATACATTGATACCTGATGCTCATATACCCAACCAAGAACCACTCTCAAACTCACAAGCTACACTCCCTATAGCCAACACCAATACTCAACTTGACACAATCTATCTGCAAGTTACCAAACCACTGCGCTATCCAAGGAACCACATAAACTATTGAAATGAAGCTCTATGAGGAACTGGACTATAGAAACTAAGGCTATCCCTATTCCTGAGCTAGAAAAGGCGATGGAACAAAATTCTATAATAACAAGAGTAGAATGATAGAGATGATATGTTAAGAACCGATTTAAGATACAATCTGATAATCATATACGTCTATCTGAAATCATATTACCGAGAATTCTCGCCACGCCAGTAAGCATAGTTGCGATAAACTATATAGTCCATAACCAATGTACATACCTCTCAAATTATGTTATCTAAATTCTCGCGTTACAAACTAGCATGGCTGCGAGATCTCTATATTCTATAACCAAGATAAGTATATCCCAAAATCGGCTTTATGTTTTTACCACGCTAGCCAATATGGCTGCGATAAACTCTAAACTCCATAACTAAAGCAGACGTTTACCTTTTTCACTGTCCTCATCAAAATGTCATCAGAATATACCCTAATTCAGTACATAAAATTCATCTCGATATAAGAATCAAAGTCAATAACGAACTTCAAGAATCAAATTCAACAAGTGAGAGTGAACGGAAACAAGTGAAAACAGACTTTGAAGTAGAGTTTATAGTAAGATTCTCAAGGGTCGTCCCAGGAATCTCTCAGGAAATCCTAATTTATGATTGAGTATTCTCTCATCCTATATCCTATTGCAGGCTCGCAGTAATACAACTAAGCTGTTACACTACCACAACATCGTACTAGTTGCGAAGCCTGACCTGCATGGGCCACCATAAAAACGTGTCACGACCCGTACCCGCATGATTGGACACGAGTACATGGTTACGTCCAGCCTACGCCGCAGCATCGACGTATAGAACGATGTCTAGGTCATCAATATCTAACTATCAATCATACTAATACAACCAGCACTATCATGTACTCAATCACAATAATCTAAAGGAAGAATGAACAAGAAGATAAACCAAATATTACACTAGTATCTTGCCCCAAACTCTAATACCTTGACACATAACTTACCTATACTTTGCTCACTTGATAACCACTTGTATCAACACTAACACACACACTAACTAACATCTATTACCTAACACTTATATATATATATATATATATATATATATATATATGCTTGGCAACCTATTATACCTACACTCACTTGATATCCATACTACCTAGGCTCATAGGATACGCTAAAATGCCTATGTCGTATAGTCATTTCTCTACTTGTAACCAATATTGCATCTATTAGACATATTCAATAAATTCTAGGGTTAAAGTATGTCGTAGCCCTTCGTATTAGCTTTCCGAAACTTCAAACGGCTCGCATTTTCGGTCCGGGAGCTCCCGGAATTGCGAAAATATCGAAACGCGTTCGTCTTTCGGACACCTAACACTCAAACAGTTTTACAGAAAGTTTTCGAACGAATTTGGCCTATTAATTTATATATTTGGAAAGCTAACTTTGATACGGTTCTTTTAAAAAAAAACAGAGGATTAATCGGAGTCATGAGTTAGGAGTTATGGCATTTATAAGTTGTTATGGCCGCTAAAACGAGGCTAAGTACTATGACGAATTTGGACTGTTTTGGACAAAAGAACACATGTATACACCCAATTTACCAATTCTACCTATACGTATCATGGCGTATCATGATACGGACTCTATGTATCCAATTTTGGACACAAGAACACATTCACACCATCAAATAAACATCAATAGTCCTCATTAGGACACAATACACTCAATGGACATAATTAAAATTCTCCAAAGTGAGCCCCAAAATCATGACACCAAGTTAAATCTACCAAATTGAGGGCTCCTAGTGCCTAGATATACCATTGGGAAGTCAAATCTAACCATGGGAAGGTTCCTCCATGACCAAAGGGTGTTCCTAACCATGAATTTGATGAAATTGAGAGAATTACCTAGTGTTTTGGTAGCCTCTTTGGAGAATTTCGAATTTGGACACGAAGGGGATGAATCAGACTCGATCTCCTAGCAAGCTCCTCTCCTATGGATCTCCTTGTGCTCTCCAATGCTCTAAGCCTTCATGATGGTGAGAATGAGTGAAATTGGAAGTGAATTGAGTGAAATTGGTAGAAAATTGGATTTGCTTGGGAAAGAAGCAGCTTTGAAAAAAAATGAGGCTAATGAGTGAATTGAAATGAATGGATGAGCCATAAATTGAACTTATCTCTTATAGTAAGGTTTGGTCGTGCCAAAATATCAAGTTTGTCCCTCTCCATTTGTCATGAATGGAATCTAATTAACTAAAAGAAAAGAAGGAATCTCTACAACTATAAGGAATATTCTCTTCATGACAACTAAACTTAATTAATTCTAATTACTAAAATCATGACTAACAATAATTAGCACTAACAAATACTTGCAAATTCTAATTGGCTAGCCACTAACTAACACTAATATAATTCTAGGCAATCAATAATATAAAGTAATATATAAAAAATTTAACATGCAAAATTATCAAAATATCCCTATGGTGGAAAGTGGTAGTTACATGGTCGTCCGTACGAAACCAACAGTGTTGATTAAAACCTGAATCATGTTCAGCCCGACCGAACAGAGTTCGAACCGATTGGTTGGCCGCATGCCCATAAGTTCTGTTTTGAACTAGTCGAGTTCAGACCGAACTCGGTTGGACTGAATTCGGACCGAACTTGGTTAGATCCTCACAGAACTCATCCAGAGTAGAACTCCAACACTATCAAAGCAATATTTTGTAGTAATGTAAAGGGCTCGGTTGTAACGTACAAAGGTTTAAGACTTTTATGGAAAATTTTACCATCCCATACTCAAAGGAGAGGGCTATTTGTTCACATAAGGTTTGCTGGAAAGCTCCAAAGAGTGACTATATAGGAACTTAGAAGACCTTGTAAACACGTCTAGCTAAAATAACATTAACTCTATGAAGCATAAAAGGGTGGCAAAGGCAATTTTAAGTGGTATTTTCGATGGGCAGCATCTCAAGATCTTAATATATGACGGTCAAGTATTGTAGTAACATAATCCTGGCTTAATACTATCCTGTTTCTTTAAAAAAAATATAGGACTTGATATACGAGTCCACGAAAACAGTGTCCAATGATCACGAAAAGACGAACCTGATTGTATTTCGCAAGTCGCTCACCACGGCAAGGCGCCCCAGCTTTGAATTGACCTGTTGCAAGGCCAACTGCGAAATCGGCAATAAAAGAATCTTCAGTCTCTCCACTTCTATGGGATATAACCACTCCCCAATGAACATCCTTTGCCTGCTTCACAACTTCTATAGCTTCTGTGACATTTCCTATTTGATTTACCTGGATATACAACATTGCAATATATCATACACCTGGGGAGAAACAGTAGAAGCAAATAGACCAAATGCCCTTTCTGTCTCATTGTATAAATCAGCTTAAGGATCTGCTTTCATTTCCACTTCTACCTTAAAGAAGTTTCAAGAAACAAACTGGCAACAGTTTCAGATGATATAGCAAGTTCTTGTTAAGCATTGCTCAGACTATATATCTTCAATCCAAAGTTGATCATTTAGATGGGAAATCTGTAGAGTCCTATCTAACCCAAAGTAAAAAATGTTAAAAGTCTGAATATGGAAATTATATCCTATGATAAACTTTAAAAAGATGCAGGACACAAATACACGGTCACTAATATGTGATGTAGGAGGAATGAATTCAACATATGATGGATGCGGCAGATACACATTGCGAGAAACCAGCACCCTAATCCAATAGGGCAGCAGCTATTAATTATCCAATATAAACCTCAGCGATGCTCTGAATTCATGCAATGCTTATTAAAAGGATTGTATACCCTAATGATTAATAAGCATTCTAACTATAACTAAGAGACTACAACAACGATTAACGGTAACTATATGTGAATACAACTCCATGGGAGAAAAGAGGTCCCACCAAATAGGCGTCAAAAAGTAATAAAATGATATCAAATTAGCATAAAAAATCAATATGCCTTGGGAATCTCAACAAAGGATCACTAAATTATACGATAAATGATCTAAAAGCACAGAGATACTGTGAGCTTTGTGGTTGCGCCTTCTCAGGGTTTCCTATGATGATCTAGACCAAATAATTTGTGACTAGTCTTTACCTAAAATGTTTGAGAATTAAAACAAGAACTGGAAATTTGGGGATTTAGTTAGGTAGTGAAAAGAATAGTTAGGGTTTGAGGAAATTATAAAAATGTCACCTAGTTTCACGTTTCACTGTTATTAATGACAGAAATTTGGACACTGGTCAAACTACTGCAAGTGCAGTTCTACACTCGGGTATATGGAGCACTTTTGAAGGGCTCACAAGTATTGGATAGGTGGCAAGAGTGGTTTAAGACTCTAAGAGGGGCAGGTTGTTGAGTGTAAGGCAAAAGCAAGGGCTTATTGTGGCTATTAGCTTGGAGAAACAGGTTTGTCCCTAAATACAAAATTCCGCACTATTGCTGCACACAACAATAATTTTCATTAAACCATGTGGCTGTCACCCCATATAATTTTTTTTGTCACCCCATATACATATAGGCTTAGCCACCTAATGTTATTAAAAAATGACCTCAACAAATAACCTAACAATGACTCATAAGAGTTTTACATAAAAGACCAAAACTAATAACATATTAGCAAAACAGTCCATGACTTAAATAAGCACTATGCTAAAGCTGAAACAAAACTAACGTAACCAAGTAAAGTCAAATTGCAAGCCAATCCAAGATGCATGGCTTGCTTCTTCCTCCATGAAGACACTTAAGAGGTACATGATTCTCATCGTCAAAACTAAATTGACCGTTTCCTACAAAATTCAATGGTTTAAAGGGTGTCCCAGTGCCACGCGGCTCCCACTTACACAGGATCTGTAGAAGGTCAAAATATACGCAGTCTTAGCCTCATAGATATCCCCATATATATGGAGAGCTTGTTTCTGTGACTCGAACATAAATCCTCCATGATCCAAGCAGCAAGCCTTACCGTCGTCGCCTCACAAAACTCAAAGATTTCATGTGTCACGACCCGCGTCCTGATGATAGGACACGAGTACGCAGGTACATCCAGCCTACGCCGCAGTATCGACGATAGAATGTTGTCTAGTAACTCACAATAATATCCAACAACTCACGCAATATATATATATATATATAAAAATATATTTATATATATATATATATATATATATAAACTCCTCTAAGGAGAGCAACAAGTATATGTTTCCTTTCTAAGGAAGATAACACAAGAAAGAACAAACAATACGAACATTAAGACCAATATATATATATATATATATATATATATATATATATATAAAGTCACATAGTTTTAAGTCAAACAACGTTTTAAGTCAAACAACTTCAAAGAGTCTAGATCCGAAAGTATAACATAAGACAGTAGACTACTGGAGACAATCCGGACAAAAGATATAGTCTATAAGCTATACTAAAACTAAGTTGTGCAATCGGAATCTCCGTCGCAAAGGCTTCATGATCCTCCGGTAGGACAGGATCAAGCTCAGCAATAAAGTCCTCCTAGACCCCGTAATAAGTAGTGAACTGGTCCTCAAAGTCATCCCCTAATATTTTTAACATATCCATGTCAGGATTGGAACGAAAGTACATCAATGAAAGCAGTTCCAAATACATGGTAGAGACTATAAAGCATGTTAAACAAGATAACTGGAAAGACTGGAATCATGTATGTCACAGGTAAAGAGAACATGTAGTCAAGTAGCAGGTAACATGGTGTGACAACATGCAATGAAAAGATGAATAAAACTAGAACTATTCTAAGTGATCTAAAATACTACTTTCGATTTGTGATCGGCTAGGGTATATGGCATATCGTATCAACTAACATAAAACTAGACTATGGTACGGCATAATCAAACGTGAATATATGATTTGCTATCCGCCTGGAAATGAAACATGAACTGGACGATTGATCATATATCTACTTAGTATTTCTCCTGTCCCGACTAATACTCGTGGATTCAAGTCTGGATATAATGATTCTAGAAACATGAAAACATGAAAGTAGATAAACTGGAATAAGTCATCATGAACAACATGACCAACACATGTAAACACGTATCCTGGAGGTGAATCCATATAATATCAATCAGTGAATCTCTCGTGACGAGAATCAAGTAAAACATAACTAGAGCATGACGTATAGAAACTATCAAATACTGAAAACAACCAGAGAATGTACTCGCCGGCCGTAGTGAGATGATGATACATAATAGTCTGTATCGCAACCAGATAACCTATATATTATGAGTTAACCATGTCAACAAGGTATTTGAAACAATACTAACCTATTATCTAGTTATGGGTTTCTATTTTATTTACTTATGTTATCTATCATTTCTTAATTATGTATCGCACTAGGTTTTTCCAATACCTAATTGTAATACCTAGGTAGCATAACTTAAGTTATTTAGTTTGGTTATCATATATATATATATATATATATATATATATATATATATATATATATATATCGCCTTGATAAGAGAATACTTTCTTAGGATAAACAATTGGACACTAACTCACCCATACTTCAAAACATATACCTTAACATTGATATAAATAACAACACCTATATGTAGACACTTGACACTCACATCACTCACTCACTCACTAGTTCACTCATGGACACTTGTGCACATGTGCACTGCCCACACCTTGCTAATGTACACTACTACTGCTGTTGCTGCTTACTGCAGCTGCTGCATCTGTTGCTGCTACTGCTGCTGTCCCTGCAATTTTGCAGGACAGTCAACTCCCCCTACCCCTCTTTTTAACACACACACACATATATCTCTCTCTCTCTCTCTCTCTCTCTCTCTATATATATATATATATATATATATATATATATACCCATTGGTATTCAAGATATACAAAACACTCATATCACTCTAACACAACTAATACTCATGATTTATACACCTGACATAGAGCACAAACTCACCCATTATACTACAAAGTATCACACATAATTGAAACACAAATAAATCTACCTATGGATTCAAGTAGGATACATAAATCCCTAAGAAACTTAATGCTATCCCTAGCTTCACCACCATTGACACATACCCTTGCATAATATCCAAATATATAAATAATTATATTAACCTAGTTATCATATGAATTAATTAGGAGTATAACCAAATATTGTCTAGGAATAGTTCATAATTAATTTAAAGAGTATAACTACATGAACACAAACACTGGTGACCTAATACTATGGATTTATTAAGACCTAGTATCACTATTAGAAATTTGGTCTATGGATTAGGGATTTTCTATTGGTTTTTGATTAATTATACACCATAGAGTTTAAAGGAAGTACTGTTTACCTCTTGGGAAGGGCTCCCAAGTACAACCAATGGGTTCTTGGACACAAGAGCTAAGTCCAAGTTCACTTCTAGCCTTAATCTTCCTCCCTTGCAATCCTCCTTGAGTTTCCAAGCTTTTGCTCTTCTTTTGGAAGAGTTTGGAGAATGATTGGATTGGTTTAGGATTGTGGGGATTTGGAGAAAAAGAGGTGGAGAAGAAAATGAAATGGAGTGGAATGAAAGGATGGGGGGGGGGGGGGGGGGGGGGGGTTATATGTGTTGTGGTTAGCTTCTCATGTAAGTCTCTTTGATATTTACTTGAAGAGGTAGGATAATTAACTACAAGTTTACCCCTAGATATTTAATTATGAAGAGGTGGGTTGAAAATATCTAGATATTCTAAGGATTTGAAATATCTAACACTAATCTTCCATTAACCTAAACCAAGTTTAACCTTAACCTAAATACTAAGAATTAATTAACTAATCACTATCTAGATATTAATTAATCATGACATATAAATAAATAATTAAAAAATAAAAAAATGAAGGTTACAAATCCACCCTCCTCAAAAAAATTTCGTCTCGAAATTTAAATATAGATACTGCACGAAAACAAAATAATAGAAAGAAACCTCAAGGTTCGAAAAGATAAGGATATCACTCAAGCATCTCATCCTCTCCCAGGAGGATTTACCAATAGAGTGATGCCTCCAAGCGATGCGAACAAAGAGAACAGTCTGATTGCGAAGTACCTTCCCTCTGAAATCCAAAATTCCCACAGGCTGCTCCTAGTAATTGAGACTCGGTCCTACCCCGATCTCCAAGTAATCCAACACATGGCTAGGGTCAGCAATGTATTGTCTCAACTGGGATACGTGAAATACGTTATGAACTCCATCTAAAACATGCGACAACGCTAGTCGGTAAGCTACAGCACCGACCTTTGCAAGAATGCCAAAAGGTCCAATGAATCTCGGGCTAAGCTTTACGCCTCCTCTGAATCGAATTGTGTCACGTGTAGGAGAAATCTTCAAGAATACCAGATCCCCAACCTAGACAAAACAAAACTTTAACACAATCTACAATCATTATCAATCTAAAGATTAGACGAATCTATACCTCAAACTCTAGCGGTCTTCGGTGACTATCAGACCAGTGCTTCTGTCTATCCTGAGCCACACGAATTCTCTCCCTGATCTGCTTAACCTTCTCTGCAGCATCAACGATCATCTCGGGACCCAATAGTGTTGTCGCCTACATAGTCCCAAGATAGCGGGGTACATCTTCGTCCGTACAATGCTTCGAAAGGTGACATCTCGATACTGGCCTGGTAGCTGTTGTTGTAAGAAAACTCTATTAGATGAAGATGATCCTCCCAAGAACCGTTGAAGTCTAATACACAAGTTCGAAGCATATCCTCGAGCGTCTGAACCTATGTGAATGTCCATCCGTCTGAGGGTGGTAAGCGGTACTAAACTTGAGTTGAGTACCCAAGCTAGCCTGCAAACTTCTCCAAAAATGAGACGTAAATTTGCTATCCCAATCGGAGACAATGCTCACTAGAACTCCGTGTAACCGGACAATCTGCCTCACATAAAGCTCGGCCAACTTCTCCGTCGACCAACCCACCTTAAAAGGCAAGTGAGCTGATTTAATTAACCTATCAACGATGACCCAAATCGCATCCTTGTTCCCTAGAGTGCGTGAAAGACCTGAAACAAAATCCATAGTGATATGTTCTCATTTCCACTCTAGTATCGGTAATGGTTGAAGTAGTCCTCCTGGTCTCTGCCTCACGGCTTTGACCTGGTGGCACACTAAACATCTAGAGACAAAGCGTGCAACCTCCAACTTCATATCATACCACCAAATATGATCTTTCAGATTCTTGTACATCTTTGTAGCTTCAGGATGTATAGAATACTGAGATCGATGAGCTTCCTGTATAATCTCTTCTCGCAGATCTCCACTTGGCACACAGTCTAATTCAACGTCTCAAAGAACCATCCTCCGCAATAGTAAAGTCATCCACTAGTCCGGTTTGCACCTGAGCTCTGATGCTTCTCAAACTCGTCCTGATAGTGAGTCTCTCAGATCCTATCCATTAAACTAGACTGGATCTGCATACTCATTAATTGTATCTCGGTTCCAGGAATGATAACCTCGATACCTAAATTCTCCAAGTATGCTAGCAAGTGACGATCCAACTTCAGATACATAGCTACCGGATACCTGCTCAAGGCATCGACAACTACATTGGCCTTGCCTGGATGGTACTGTAAAGTGATGTAAAAATCTTTCATGAACTTTAACCATCTGCGCTCTCATGTTCATCTCCTTCTGCGTGAAAACGTACTTTAAGCTCTTGTAGTCGATAAATATTTTCACACGCTCTCCGTAAAGATAGTGTTTCTACAATTTCAGGGCAAAGATTATTGCTGCCAGCTCTAAGTCATGAGTGGGATAATTCTTCTCATGTGATCGCAACTGCCTGGAAGCATATGATATCACCTTCTTGTTCTGCTCAAGAACGTATCCCAGTCCTTTACCGGAAGCATCGTTGTAAATAGAGAAGCATCTTGAACCTGATGGCAACGTCAAAATAGGAGCTGTAGTCAGCCTCTTCTTCAGCTCATTAAAAGTTGCTTGACAATCATCCGTCCATACAAACTCTACGTCTTTCCGAGTAAGTCTAGACATCGGTTCTGCAATTCGAGAAAAGTCCTTCACGAACTTCCTGTAGTATCCAGTCAATCCTAAGAAGCTTCTGACTTCTGCAAAAGAGCTGGGAGTAGCCCAAGACTCTACATCAGTAATCTTCTTCGGATCAACTGATATTCCGTCTTCCGTCACAACATGTCCGAGAAAATCTACCATGTCCAAGAGGCTCGCATTTCGAAAGTTTCCCGTACAGCTTCTCTTTCCTAAGAGTCTAGCACTATCCGCAGATGCTCCTCGTGCTCCTCTGGGGTCTTCGAATAAATGAGAATGTCATCTCTGAAAACCACCACGAACTTATCCAAGTATTAATGGAATACCTTATTCATCAAGTTCATGAAAACAGTTGGGATATTTGTCAACCCAAAAGGCATCACTAAGAACTCGTACTGGCCGTATCTAGTCCGAAAGGCAGTCTTCGGAACATCTTCCTTCTTCACCTTCACCTTCACCTACATCTTCACCTGATGATAACCCGATCTTAAATCAATCTTGGAGAATACCTTCGCGCTACTCAACTGATCGAAAAGATCATCGATCATGGACAACGGGTATTTGTTCTTAGTTGTGAGATTGTTCAAGGCTCTGTAGTCGATGCACATCCGCACCGTCCCGTCCTTCATATGCACAAACACTAGTGCTCCCCATGGTGAAGAACTCGATCTGATGAAACCCAAGTCCTCCAACTCATCGATCTGCTTCAACTCCTCCAGCTCGTTGTTGTTGATTCTGTAGACATGGTACGATATCGGCTCCGCTCCTAGTACTAGGTCGATAAAGAATTCAACATCTCTATCACACGGTAATCCTGACAACTCTTCTGGGAACACGTCGGAAAAGTCAGCTATAAGAGGATGAGACAATACCTTCTCCTCTACCATTGCTCTAAGAACACCGTCGTTGCTCAACTCCACGGCTCCTCTAGCAAACTCGAATACCGGCTCTCCTGGAGTGCTAAACACTACACAACCCTTGCGGCAATCTATAGTAGCGCACTGCGTACTCAACCAGTACATTTTGAGAACTAAGTCGTAACTCGGAAGTGGCATTACCAGTAGGCTGGCACACAAGTCTCGACCTCCTAAAGTCACGCGGCGATAGTTGGAAACATCGCTAATGAGGAGAATGCCTCCACTCGTCATGATCTTGCAACTATTACCCAAGGGTTCTATTGCTAAGCTATGCTTAAGTACAAAGGCCACAGATATAAAACTATGAGATGCTCCAGAATCAAATAAAGCAACATATGAAAATGAGTCGAGGAGAATAGAAGTTGCAATCACGTCGACGGTGGTATCGGCCTCCTCGACCTTCAAAGCAAAAGCTCTACCGTGCTGAGGTGGGCCCCTCTGATGGTGCTGGACAAATTGATGTTTTTGAGTAGGAAGTGGTGGTCCTCTCTGCTGCTGGGATTTTAAATCAGATCGGAATTTTCCTAGCATATTTGAGTATTCTCTATTCGTTAATATCTATATTATCTCGCAGGCTCGCAATAGTACTCTAATCATAAGTACTAACATGATATCACACTAATTGTGAAATCAGGACCTGCGTGGACCACCATAAAAATGTGTCACGACCCGCGCCCTGATGATCTGACACGAGTACGCGGGTACATCCAATCTACGCCACAGTATCGGGGGTAGAACGCTGTCTAGTAACTCACAGTAATATCCAACAACTAACGCAATATATATATATATATATATATATATATATATATATATATATATATACTCTAAGGAGGGCAACAAGTATATGGAACAGTTATAGAACTCAAAACACCTTTCTAAGGAAGATAACACAAGAAAGAACAAACAATACGAACATTAAAACCAACATATGTATACATATATATATATATATATATATATATATCAAGTCACATAGTTTTAAGTCAAACAACTTCAAAGAGTCTAGATCCGAAAGTATAACATAAGACAGTAGACTACCGAAAACAATCCGAGCAAAAGATAGTCTATAAGCTAGTAGTCGCAACCGAGATCTCCGTTGCGAAGGTTTCATGATGCTCCGGTAGGGCAGGATCAAGCTCAGCAATAAGGTCCTCCTAGACCCCGTAATAAGTAGTGAACTGGTCCTCAAAGTCATCCCCTAATATTTTCAACATATCCATGTCAGGATTGGAGCGAAAGTACATCAATGAAAACAGTTCCAAATACATGGTAGAGACTATAAAACATGTTAAACAAGATAACTAGAAAGACTGGAATCATATATGTCAAAGGTAAAGAGAACATGTAGTCAAGTAGCAGGTAACATGGTGTGACAACATGCAATGAAAAGATAAATAAAACTGGAACTATTCTAAGTGATTTAAAATACTACTTTCGATTTGTAATCGGCTAGGGTATATGACATATCGTATCGACTGCCATAAAACTAGACTATGGTACGACATAATCATACGTGAATATATGATTTGCTATCCGCCTGGAAATGAAACATGAACTGGACGATTGATCACATATCTACTTAGTATTTCCTCCGTCCTGACTAATACTCATAGATTCAAGTCTGCATACAAAGATTCTAGAAATATGGCAACATGAAAGTAGATAAACTGGAGTAAGTCATCATGAACAACATGGCCAACACATGTAAACACATATCCTGGAGGTGAATCCATATAATATCAATTCGTGGATCTCTCGTGACGAGAATCAAGTAAAACATAACTAGAGCATGTAGTATAGAAACTATCAAATACTGAAAACAATCAGAGAATGTACTCGATTGCAGTAGTGAAATGATGATACGGGATAGAATTCGTATCGCAATCCAGATAACCTATATATTATGAGTTAAGTCAATAAGGTATTTGAAACAATAACTAACCTATTATCTAGTTATGGGTTTCTATGTTATTTACTTATGTTATCTATCATTTCTTAGTTATGTATCTCACTAGGTTTTTCCAATACCTAATTGTAATACCTAGGTAGCATAACTTAAGTTATTTAGTTTGGTTATCATATATATATATATATATATATATATATATATATATATACTTGATTGGAGAATACTTTCTTAGGATAAACAATTGGACACTAACTCACCCATACTTCAAAACATATACCTTAACATTGATATAAATAACAAAACCTATACATAGATACTTGACACTTACATCACTCACTGACTAGTTCATTCATGGACACTTGTGCACTGCCCACACCTTGCTGCTGTACACTACTAGTGCTGCTTCTGCTTACTGCAGCTTCTGCCTTAGTTGCTGCATCTGTTGCTGCTACTGCTGCTGTCCCTGCAATTTTGCAGGCAAGTCAACACCCCCCCCCCCCTTTCTTTTTAACACACACCTCTCTCTCTCTCTCTCTCTCTCTCTCTCTCTCTCTCTCTCTATATATATATATATATATATATATATATATATATATATATATATACCAATACCCATTGGTATTGAAGAAACACAAAACACGCCTATCACTCTAACACAACTAATACTCATGATTTATACACCTCACATAGAGCACAAACTCACCCATGATACTACCAAGTATCACACATAATTGAAACACAAATAAATCTACCCATGGATTCAAGTAGGATACATAAATCCCTATGAAACTTAATGGTATCCCTAGCTTCACCACCACTAACACATACTCTTGCATAATACCCAAATATATAAATAATTATACTAACCTAGTTATCATATGAATTAATCACAAGGAGAGTATAACCACATATTGTCTAAGCATAGTTCATAATTAATTTAAAGAGTATTACATGAACACAGTGAAGTTTGGAGATACAGTGAAGTTTGGAGATACAGTGAAGTTTGAAGTTTGGAGATACAGTGAAGTTTGGAGATACAGTGAAGTTTGGAGATGGAGAAGAGAAGGAAAAAAAAATAGGAGAAGAGAGAATATGAGAAAGGAGATTGCAAGGACCTTAAACCCTAGGTTGCATCTCATGTCTATTTATATTGATATGCAATACACCCACAATTACTATTATACCCTCATATGATAAATAACAAAATAAAATAACTCTAACACCCTCCCTCAAGCAGGAGCATATAGATCAGACATGCCCAGCTTGCTATATAAATCAGAAAATGGACCACGAACAAGTGGTTTGGTGAGGATATCACCTAATTGATCCTCTGACCGAACATAAGGAGTGACAATCTGTTTCTTCAGCAACAAATCACGAACAAAATGACAATCCACCTCGATATGCTTCGTGCGCTCATAAAACACTGGATTACTTGCGATAAACATTGCCGACTGATTATCACAATACATCTCCATCGGAATAGGAATCATAATCCACATTTCATGAAGAAGGGACTGCACCCACATCATCTCAGAAGCTGTATGAGCCATCGCACGATACTCAGCCTCTGCACTTGAACGAGCCACAACATTATGCTTCTTACTACGCCACGTGACAAGATTGTCACCCACAAACGTACAATAGCCAGAAGTAGACCTATCACTGCGACTGTCTGCCCAATCAGTATCACGGAACCCAGTCAACGTAAGCAATTGGGAAGATTTGTACAACAAACTCTTTCCAGGTGCACCCTTCAAGTATCGAAAAATGCAAGAGATAGCCTTCCAATATGGTTGCCGAGGGGCATGCATAAACTGACTAACTACTCCAACTGCATATGTGATGTCTGGTCGAGTAACAGTAAGATTTATAAATTTGTCAACCAAACGTCTATAATATCCAACATCCTCAAATAACTCTCCCCTGTCAGCATCAAGCTTGTCATGATAATCCATAGGAGTCTCAACTGGCCGACACTCCAACATCCCAGTCTCGGAGAGCAAGTCTAGAACATACTTGTGTTGTGACAGATACACACCCTTCTTAGATCGAGCAACCTCGATTCCAAGAAAATATCGAAGAAGACCCAAATCCTTAGTATGAAACTGACGACTAAGGTAGGCCTTCAAGTCCACAATCTCAGCATGACCACTCCCAGATATAATGATATCATCAACATAAGCAATCAACACGATAATACCTGCTGAGGAAGAATGGCAAAATACTAAATGATCTAATGTGGTGCGCCGAAAGCCATACTAAATGAGAACTGAACTTGTCAAACTAAGCACGAGGTAACTGTTTCAGTCCATATAATGCTTTCTTCAATCAACATACGAGTTTTTTATTTCCTGCTACAACATATTCTGGTGGTTGATCCATATAAACCTCATCTTGTAAGTCACCATGCAAGAAAGCATTCTTTATGTCCAACTGATATATAGGCCATTGGTGATTAACCACCACAGAAATAATAATCCGAACTGAATTCAGCCGAGCCACTGGAGAGAAAGTCTCCATATAATCCACACCATATGTCTGAGTATATCTTTTGGCAACCAACCGGGCCTTAAGCCGCTCAACAGAACCATCGGGGTGATACTTAATAGTGTACACCCATCTACAACCCACTGTCTGTCTGATTTCCAACAAGAAGTGATGTAAGCTCCCAAGTCTGATTTTGATGTAAAGCATACATATCCTCATCCATTGCACTTTTTCAACTAGAAGATGACATGGCCTGCTTGTAAGTTTTGGAAATGAAAATAGAAGACAATGAAACAACAAATGCATGAAAAGATGATGAAGCACATTGTAATAAAACATAGTTAGAAATGGGATGCTTATTCTTTGTGGTACAAATGCGTTTTCTTTTTCTGAGAGCAATAGGAAGATCATCTTGATTTGTGGTGATGGGAGCAGAAACCTCGGACACGAAAGATGATTGGTTGAGGGCTGAATTCTGCAGAACCACTGGCCTGTCCTTGGATCTCTAATAAACCTGTAAATGGAAAAATGAGACAGAAATTGATTCAGGAATGACCGAAAGTGGTATGAAAGATATCAAATCTGTTGTAAAAGGAATACAACGGTCTCCTGAAGGAAAGAAAGCGGTAGACTCAAATAATGTAACATCCCACTGACATAATATTTGCGTGACTGCGGAATGTAACAACGATAACCTTTTTGAGTACGGGGATAACCAAGAAAGACACTTCAGAGATCTATGAGCCAACTTATCTCGATTAGGTTCCAAGTTATGAATAAAAGCGATACACCCAAACACTCGAGGAGATAAGAAAAAAGGTGCGACATCTGTATGTAATATGGTAAATGAAACTTTATTATTTAATACAGATGATGGCATGCGATTAATTAGATAACATGCAGTAAGAACGACATCTGCCCAATACTGTTTAGGGACATGCATATTGAACATGTGAGTTCGAGTCACATCTAAAATATGTCGATGTTTGCGTTCGGCTATACCATTTTGTTGAGAGGTGTGAACACAACTGGTTTGATGAATCATACCATGATCAACACAGAAAATGTTCACAGAAGATTGAGTATACTCCAAAGCATTATCAGAACGCATAATTTTGATACGTTTATCAAACTGAACATAGACTTCATTATAAAAAGCAGATAACATATTTAGAAACTCATATCTTTCTTTCATTAAATAACACCAAGTCATTCTGGAATAATCATCAATAAAAATAACAAAATACTGAAATCCTTTCGGACATTTGACTCTAGACGGACCCCAAATATCATAATGAACAAGATCAAAAGACTAATTGACGACTCTCACTACGACGAGTGAAGGAACTACGGTGATGCTTGCCTAACTGACAAGCCTCACACATTCAAGACTAGAAACATGACTAAAAATAGGAACAACTTAACGCAACTTAGCCAAAGACGGATGTCCCAAACGATAATGCCATTGCAACGGAGAAGTAGAAACAGAAGTGAAGGCATTTCTAGGTAGATCCAAGTAGTACAGTCCATCTTTTTCATGCCCCGAACCAATCATCTTCTTCGTCCTGAGGTCCTGAAAAACACACAAATTGGGAGAAAATGTCACAGAACATTGAAGAGATTTGATTAACTGGCTCACAGATAACAAATTAAATAGAAAATTAGGCACATATAATGAATCAAATAATGATAGTGATTGAGTAGGGTGAATGACACATTTCCCAAGCACAGGACGAGTAGACCCATCAGCCAAGATAATATTATGTTTCATGGAACTACGATTATGAAAGAGAGATGTTATATCAGACATGTGAGAGCTTGCTCCTGGGTCGATGACCCAAGAGGTGGATAGTGACTTGGTTGCCACAAAAGCAAGATTACATATGTGCCATAGTGGAAGTAGGTTGGGAGGTAGTACTAGCAAGTGCGTTCAACTTTTGGAGGATCAATTCAAATGGAGATGAGGTATTGGACGTTGAGGTCTGATTGTAACCCGAAGTATCATCTCTGGGAGCAGAAATGGTGACCTGGGACTGCATATTTTCATCATGCACTTGATGTGCATATTCTGGTTTGCCCCCTTGTCCCAACAATAGTCTTCCACATGACCGAGCATTCCATAATAGTTACACTTCCGTGGTTGACCACGGCCACCACCACCACAACCACCGCGACCACCACCACGGCCTCCTCCTCGACCAAAACTACGACCACCATCTCTACCGCCACGTCCACTACCACGTCCACCACCACGACCAACAGCACTAGAAACTAGGACAGAAGAGTCAGTACTCGGCACCACAGAACTGTCCCAGAAAGGAACGATTAAAACGGAAAAAAGTATCTGCCACCATAGGTAACTGTTCTCCAGTAAGGATTTGAGCTTTATAAGGTTCGAGCGCAGGATCCAACCCGGCTAGGATGAGTGAAACATGAAACTCTTCCTTCTCCGAGCTTCCTTCAAATCAGTAGTAACATGATGATATTGAAGCAGTTCCTCCCACAAAGCCTTCTTGGAAGCCAGATATTCATTCACGGGCTTCCCATTTTGCTTTGTATTAAACAATAACTCGTACGACTCATAGATACGGGCAACGTTTCGCTTCTGCGAATATGATTCTTCCATATATGTCCAAATCTGTTTGCTTGATTCACACCACTAAACATTAGCAGCGATATGTGGTTCCATACTATGACACAACCACGACATGTATGCATCTGCACTCATCCAATCTTCATACTCAGCGAAAGTTTCAGGCGGGGGTTCTTCCGTCAAAAACTTCTTCGCCCTTAACACCACTTTGATAGATTTGGACCAGGCAAGGTAGTTCGCACCATTGAGTTTCACCGCTGTAATCGACTTTCTCAATTCATCATTATGAATAACAGTAAAAGGAGAACCACCTCCGCTACCACCACCACTATTAACCTCGCTAGAAGATTCGGTCCCCATCATAATTGCAGATGCAATAGAAAGACGAGATCTTTGAAATCCTAGATCTCACAACGAACCTCAACCGACGACGAATAACCAACAGAAATCTGTAGAAACCCTAGATCTCATAAACGAACCACGAACGACCACGAACATCGAACGACAAACAATGAATCATGAAAAGTAGACGAAAAACAGTCGAAATATAAGCACTGTCGTGGATGGGATGTACAGTACTTTCAAATATAAGCTCTGATACCAAATGAAATTTGGAGATGGAGATAGAGAAGAAAAAAAGTAGGAGAAGAGAGAATATGAGAAAGGAGATTGCAAGGGCCTTAAACCATAGGTTGCATCTCATGTCTATTTACATTGATATACAATACACCCACAATTACTATTATACCCTTATATGATAAATAACAAAATAAAATAACTCTAATAAACACAAACAGTAGTTACCTAATACTATGGATTTATTAAGACCTAGTATCACTATTAAAAATTTGGCCTATGGATTAGTGGATTTCCTATTGGTTTTAGACTAATTTTACACCATAGAGTTTAAAGGAAGTAATGTTTACCTCTTGGGAAGGACTCCCAAGTACAATCAATGGGTTCTTGGACACAAGAGCTAAGTCCAAGTTCACTTCTAGCCTTAATCTTCCTCCCTTGCAATTCTCCTTGAGTTTCCAAGCTTTTGTTCTTGTTTTGGAAGAGTTTGGAGAAGGATTGGATTGGTTTAGGGTTGTGGGGATTTGGAGAAAAAGAGGTGGAGAAGAAAATGAAATGGAGTGGAATAAAGTGGAGTGGAATGAAAGGGTGGGGGTGTGTTTATGTGTTGTGGTTAGCTTCTCATGTAAGCCTCTTTGATATTACTTGAAGAGGTGGGATGACTAAGATATTTAATTATGAAGAGGTGGGTTGAAAATATCTAGATATTCTAAGGATTTGAAATATCTAACACTAATCTTCCACTAACCTAAACCAAGGTTAACCTTAACCTAAATACTAATTAGGACTAATTAACTAATCACGATCTAGATACTAATTAATCATGACAAAGAAAAATTATAAATTAAATTTTTTGAAAAGTGGAGGTTACTTCATGTCCAAAATAAAACTATAATATATTGGGGAGATACAATTAAGTGGTAGGTGAATGCATGTTTACTATTTCAATTGTCACCGGTCAGATTTGAATTGATTAAATTCGAAATTCTATTCTTGATTTGGAATTGAATGAATTTCTCACATTAAGATTTGAGTTCGTCCAGCCAGACAATGAAGAAGTACATTTAAAATTATTTCCAATAAAAAGAATGCATTAAGGAATATGATAGGAGATGAACATGATGTTTCTCGAGCCAAAAAGCTTCAAACATATTGTAACAAGTCTTTGTTATAGAACAAATTTTAGAACTTGCATTCCTTACAATGCTTATTTTGCTAATGTATTTACCCTTAAATTTGATGACAATATTCATGGAACTTATTTTACTCCATATTCATATATAGGAACAGACATCTATATTAATTGTCAAAAAGTTTCCAATAGCGTAACTTACAGAAAATTGTATTTATCTGCACACTTACTAACATTTCAATCACTATTGTTAAAATAAAAACTATTAGCTACCTTTTGAGGTTTACAGTGTATAAGATGGGGACAAGTGATGCCAGGAGGACAGAGAGCTATTTCAATATTCAATCATTTTGACAAAGACTAATAAATTCTAATTATAGTTGTAAAACCAGACATATATGTACCTGTGTCGACCCCTTCGTTTAATTGTAAACAATTTTCCCATTTTCCTCGTGCTTAGTTCTTTGGCCATTTTTTCTAGAGTTACACTGATTAGTGCATTTTCTATTGCCATTCATGTTTTGCCAACCATGGTCAGACAACAACAAATTGCTGTATCAGTGTCTCTCAGGGTATCGATGAAGAGAAGAAAATTTGATCTTGGAGTTTCTCCCGTTCTTACTTTTAGATCACTGAAAAACTGACCCACGAGTCCTAGATACTTTCAATCAATTTAAATTAAATACTTGAAACAGATATAAAGACTTCCAAAGATTATTTGTTATGGAAGATGAGGGATAAAAAGTTGGTACACTTCCTAAATGCGTATATAAAGAATGAAAGCCTTGGTTCCAGTTGAGTACCTTAAGAAGTAGTGCATCACAAGTAGATTCCTGTATTGCCCGTTGTATACGTTTTGGATTTGACATCAACAAGTCATCCCCAACAACCTGCAAAACTGTCCTGTCAAAAACTGATCCACCTTAATTCGAAATATGTGGAAGGCACAATATACCTGACATAGCCCAAGGTCAGAGAATAACTTTGTATGTTCCCAATCATCCTTGTCAAATGGCTGTTCAATGGAGACAATTGGATACTCTAGCATAGGAAAGAAATTGGAGAGTATGAAGGCATACTTGTATTAAACAAGCACAAGTAAAGAAAAATATGAAGTCAAATCAATACCTGCACATAGTTGTTTGTACATCTCAATCATTTCTTCTCCTGTTTTGAAATTCTGACCTGACTTATTTGGCGTTTTGAAGTCCAAATCATACTTCTTCCCTGATAATAATGAACAAAGCTATATGAGCAGGATAAAAAATGTCCAGTTACTTCTAAGGAACATAAGCAAGTGAAAAAAGAGTCATAATTCCGAAGAATGAACACTGAAATAGGACAACAATATGAATAATATAGTTATTGGGATACAACAAATTTCCAAAAAATAGGATACAGTTATGGCATGACAAATAAATATAACAGTTTACCTATATCATCAATATAGAGTGAGAATGAATTCATATCGAAATCCCAAACAATCGTAATGCTTCATTACAAAAATTATGCATAGATCAAATGTAATCGCTCCGCATCTTATTACAATTATATCTTACATCAAGATCACATGGTTAATTCAAGATAAATTACATAATCAAATTAAGCATTCCAACTAAGGAAACAAATTAAAGATGAAAACATATGCATATATAAATATAAAATAACAGTGATTTGGAGAAAGATGCAGAAAGAAAAAGATGGGATTTGCACGTTACTAGGAGAAGAATAAAGTTTGAAGATATAAATAAGGAAATCAGATTCAGAAAATTAATTTGGGAGGAAGAGGATTATGTTTCTAAGAGGAACTACATAGCTCCATTGGATACAACCAAGAGTGGGTAACCCTTGGATGGAATTCCCTCTGCGGGAGAGAGAAGAGAGACCTCTTCTGCTTCATACTTATAGGGAGAGATAAAATAACAGTTTTTCTCAGTTGATTGCTGTCATGATCTAAGAGGGGGGAGAACAAATAAGGAATAGTACTGCGAAAATGACTGTTTTTCAGTTGCATAATCGTGTATCTGCTTCTATCTTCTCTTGGAGAAAAAAGTTAGTGATAGGACCTAGTACGGAGATGGTACAATATGATATAGATGCACTGGTTTCTAGTAAAGGATGCAAATCATGCAATAAGAGGTTGGGTTTGGGCCATATTTCCACTAAACAGGCCCTGACCAGAAATCCGGTCACATGGACTGGATTGATCCGACCAAGGGTATCGGAAAGGAAATCTCCATAAAATAGTGGATTGTCAATTCGGTCCTATTGGACCAGAAATCTCGATCGGATTGGAAGTCGGTTCTGCCAAAAATCCCGAGGCACAAATTGGAACTCGGTTCTGGATTTTTTGCTGGGCTTCCAAGTAGGGGTCACTGTCAGCCTCGTACATAAGGACCTAGGGTTTCCTTGGGAGATATCATAGTGTTCATAGAGGTGTTGGATGGCCATCAATAGGTTGAGACTTGAGAGGAAGAGAAAGGATTGAAAAGAAATGGAATTGTATATTTCAAATTCTTGGGTGTTATCTTTAGTGTGTGTTTTGGGTGCTCTTATGCACTTCTGTTGTATTTGGGGATTTGGGGATTCTGAAGTTGTGGTGGATCTTGTAAAAGTGTTGCAATTCTTTATTTTAATAGTGATCTCGTTCAGTGATTTTTTTCGAAAGGAATTTCCAGTTTATCCTGATGTCCTATGTGTTTTATTTTTTTACCTTTTGTTGCAAGAGCAAGCCACCAGTTTATTGGTGTGATGGTCACGTTGTTGACACGATGCTTGGGAACTACTTTCCGTATCTATTCCCAACAATTAGTATCCGAGTTGTTGTTCGGTGATACCATCAAGTAGTATCAAAGGTTCAGCTGAAGATCCATAAGATTGACAATAGCGATAACAACTACAATAACACTCGGACACTTCAAGAAGAGAGACTTCCGGTTATTGCGTAGAAGAGGCAAAGTTATGTTGGTACAGCACAACAACATGATCTTCAATGTCATAAATGAAGATACAGCTATCGAGTTTTAGGAGAAGTTGGAGAGGTTCTACCTTGCAATGAGCGTAAGTCATATCCGATGAAGGATGGAGAGTAGGAGTTAGAGGTGTGTGTCGAGCCTAGGCCATAGCCGATGAAGGATGCCAGAGTAGGAGTTGGAGGTGTGTTAGTAGGATCACCGGTTTGTTTTTAGCAACAACACGATCTTCATCATAGATGAAGATATGGCTACGGAGCTTTAGGAGAAGTTGGAGATATTTTACGTTGCAAAGAGCCTTCCAAGGAAGGATTTTCTTGAAGAAGTAGTTGTTCATCATGAGGATAAAAGAAAGTAAAATCTGTTAGAACACTCGGAAATGTTCAATAGAATCTTGAGCCAAGTCGGCACCGTCGGTATCAAGACTAAGTAGACGTAATCATTCTGCTTCTTTCCTCGCTTCCCGCTTCGTATAAACAGAGTGTTTTGACACTCTTTTATGGGAAGGACTCGATGAGGTAGACGTCATCGCAAAGCATTATTGTTGCTAAAATATGGCTCTGTGTTTGAGAGTGAGCAACTAAAATGAAAAGAGAGAAGGTCATTTGACAAGGATCGGAAGCTGCATGATCTCTACCGGCATCAAAGAGGCACAAAAATGTTATCAGTGTAAAGAATTTGGTCACATCGAATGTAATTTCTAGCAGTGTACGGTTGAGAAATTTTGGAAGTGTGACAATGGCATATAGTGCAGTAGAAGAGATGATGTATTGGTCAGAGCAATTCTCTCAGTAAGTTATTGAATTTGGGTACCTCGGTGCATATTTGTCTGGACATGTCTTCATTTGATTTCCTGGTGGAGAAGGAAGATATTGCCCGGCTGATAATGACTCAACTTATAAGGTAATCAAGATGTTTGATGGCGTTGTGTGCACCATTAAAGGCATATGTTATGTGCCAAAATGTGAAGGAATCTGATACCGCTTGGTGTTGGTAAACATTCTGTGCTTGGAGTTCAGAGGGTAGCACATTGCATTATGTCAATAAGAAAGGGAAGAAGTGCAAGAATATAAACCGAGTAATAAGGTGTACCTTTATGGGTGGTGGTCCTATGGTTTATGCGATGACATAGGCTTGAGTTTCAGGATAGTACAACCTTCCGTGACTCAAGATCAACGGGTCATATTTGTTATTGATCTAAGATGGCTAGATGATTTCAAAACGCTTTGAAGTAGATGCTGCTGCAAAGAAAGGTAAATTTGAGCGCGGTTCAAGTTGGGAGTTGATTTGCTACCAGCACACTGATGCTCTCGAGATGGAGAGGGTGGTTTCTAAGATCAATATTGTTGCTTGACGGTAAAAGACTAAAGGTCCCTACGTATTCATTATGAAGATTGGGACCCAGGATAGTGCTTGTGAAGTTTTGGGACATCTCTCTAATCAGCAGACCATTACAACAGTTACGGAAAATCCTGTTATATTGATCCTGTCCAAATACTAAAAATGCTCTCTCCAGAAAATAATGGACCGGAAATCCAATTGATGCCTGAATTGGAAGTTGGTTTCGAATTTCTTAAATGTGTTTCCAAGTAGGGGTCACAACATGCTATATAAGGAGGAGACCTAGGGTTTGCTTGGGATTATCTAGGTGCTCAAAGTGGTGTTGGATGGCCACCAATAGGTTGAGAGGAAGAAAGAAGAAAGATCAAAGAAGCGGAATCGGGTTTCTTAGATACTTCTTGGGTATAATCTATAGGGCTTTCTTGAGTACTCTCGTATGCTTTCTCTTGTATGGGGAAGGTTGTAATGTTGTAAATGCCTTGTAATTCTTGTTTTAGTAGTGATGCGCTCTCCAGTTGTTTTTCTTGTTTAAAGTTTTTCACTTATCCTTGTGTACTCTGCATCTTGTTTTTTATCATTTAGAGTTAAGGGAGAGAGAAAATAATGTTTTTTTTCTTCTCACTTGATTGCTGTTAGGATCTAACAAGGAGAAAATAAGGAATAGTACAGAGAAACAATCAAGTGTTTTTCAGTTGGATATTCATGTCTCTTAAGAGAGAAATTAGCAGTTGGACCCAATAGGGTCTCGACAGTGGTACTATATGACATAAATAGACCAGTTTTCTACGAAAGGATGCACTACATCTCTTGTATAGTTGTATGAAAGAAAATTCTGATTCAACATTCAAAATCATTATGAACTATGGACCTGGTAAAGGTAAGACTCATTCGACAATGACAACAAGGTACAAAATGTACTAGTACGCAATACATCTTGTGTAAATTTCAGATTATGGAAATTAGTTACTTAAAGTTTAGGACACCTAAATAGGTGTACCGAAATATTCAAAAAAAATCAGGTATCAAACACGTAAATGATCTTGTACAGTTTGTACCTTTTACAGCCAAATAGAATATGAAAAACAAAATGCATCATGGTAAATGAACTTTCAATGTGGGAATACCAAAAGGTTGCTTCTTGACAAAATAGAACATAAAGCTCGGCTGGCAGATTAAAACTTATAAGCTTGAAAATAACTCGTAAAATGGTCCTCATATCACGGTCCTTTCCAACTATCACAGTTTTGTGCCAACTTAATTCAGTAGCAGCAACATGGAAGTACCGTCCGTACCTATGCAAAATTCAGTGGCAGCAACATTTAGTGCCACCTTAATTCGTCCATCATACCCTGCTCTGTCAATCGCCTCTTTAACAAGACTCAATCCCTTAGTAAAACTGGCACATCAAAACAGACAAGCCTTAGCACGTTGAAGCTATTCACAGCAGTCCGAAGATATGAATCAATTGTTTTTTAAGTGGACTCTATAGATAATATCGCAGATCTCTCCTGGATTGCTTCAGTGTAATAATAATGCATATATCCGACAATCTAAATAACATCTACCAGAAGGTACTAAAATTAAAATTCGATAAGAAGTTATGAATCTGAAGTCTCAACATGGCAAGTATAACAAGTGGAACTCAACAGGCACTGCCATCTGTATATGGATGGGATGTTAGGTGGAGTTATGTGGGAAAGGGGCAGGGGAAGAGTGTGGAGAACAGTTAGCACAAGCATCACCAAATACGTCTGTCAAAACTCAAAAAAGGAAAAATAAAATGAAGCAACAGTACCTGGAAATGTTTGGAGCAAAACCACCATCTTCACCAACGTTAACCCCACTCGAACCATATTTCTCAGCAATAATACCCTGACACTCGAGGTTGACAAATGTCATTTAGGTGATGTGCTAATATCACATAGAAGTAGATTAGAGGATTATAGAAGACAAGACACAAAGTGTTCCACATAATTCCCAGATCAGTTTAGTTGTTTCATCTAGAAATACGCAATTTGACCAAAACAGAGAAGTCACAAGACCGCAAGAAAAATATTTAAAACCACAACGACAGACGTCTAATACCTGGATACTTGACAGAAGATTTAAAATGATAAGTTTCAGTCTTAAGCTTCATACAACTTGAACGATAATCTATGACATGATCTAAATGCTTTCGGAGGTGGCTATGGATTACAGAGCTTATAAGTTGCAATGTTAGGTCAAAAAGTTTGGATAGTCACTAGCTTCCTAAGCACTAACTAAAATGAAAGAGAAGAAACTGAAAGGGTTATAGAGACTACTAAATGAACAAGGTTAAAGGTTAATTGAAAAAGCATAGCAGATACATGTCAGTCATGTATAGAAGGCTATTGGAGGTCTCAAAGGAAGATAAAATAAAAAAGAAAATTAGAGGGTGAAGAAGCACAAAGTTGGGAATGCATTTCATCAATCTAGTGCAGGGAAAAAAAGTTTGATAGTAATTTTAAGGGAAACAAATGGAAAAACAAAATCGTCACTGGAATAATGAAATCTTTCTTTTATTAAATTAATCATCCACAAAATGAATTATTGTATTATTCATCGGCTTAAGCATATCCAATGATCCACCTTCAACAATAATTCAATTGTCTTCACCCTATCAATGCCGAGAGCTGAATTACTTTCCATGTGTTGTTCACTTTCATTTCATAATGAAACGACTACTCAATAATCACCAATTTAGGGAAGTTCTCCATCACTGATACGTTCGTTCTAATATAAAACTACCTTTAGGTGATGATACGTCTCAGCGCCCATCTGCATTGCTTCGTCAAAATTACAAGCACCAATTGGCAGAATCATGATTTCCTGAAATATAGTAGCTGTCAATATATTGATGTCCTATAATATATAAGTGAAATCAATATATTACATTATTACTTATAATTTAACTTGTCAAATAATGTTCCAAGAGTTCTTCAAAGGTAGGCAAGAAAGAAAAGGCATACTTCGAGTTTCATCCAGCATCAAGCAGTTTCCTACTTTCCAATTGTGTAGTTTCCTACTTTCCATTTGAATTTTCTATAAGTAGGAAACCATTTGGAGTTCTCTTGCCCATCTCATATCATCCAAAACAAAGGGTCCAAAATAGTGAGTTGAATAGATGTGAGGTACAAACTACAAAGTTCAAATAAACTAAGAATTTGTGTGATTGCTCGTTATAACATTTATATCATGATACATGATTTGGACTCTCAGTGTGTTCAAGCCTTAGATCTGTCCAACTCTCTCGTGAATAAGCAAGCAACATACAAATGAGTTCATTTTTTGTTTATAGATAAATCTAACAGTGTAGACCAATATGAATGGAATCGAATTTTGATACCACCGATTTCTCTCTGATTTTACATAAGGAACCTGTATCGTGCAGTTTACTGATCTCACCAAGAAATCTTTCAAGGCAAATATATGTGGCTCCTCGAAATTAATTGATACCTACTTCAAGGTTATCCATATAGAGGCTGCCAAGAGGATGCTCAACAAGATGACTGAAAATTAACTAGAGTATCCTGGGCTCTATTAACCTACTCCGCATGTATAGCAAGGTCAGGCAAGCTTTTTCGTAAAGGATGCCTTCATAAGCATGAGGATACAAGGCTTCCAGCCTGGCCCTAAACATTTCCTCTTGGAGTTGGGGCTGAAGCAACTGAAGGATAGCTAGTCTGGCACAATTTTTTGCTACCAGACACTCATTATCTTTGTGTAATTTGGCTACCTTGAACCTGTAAGCTTTTGCACTTCACAACCCTTCGTTCACCGCCCATCACACGTCACAAATCCCTAAATCAAAAAAAATCTCTAACCCTCCCCCCGCCCCACCCTCCCTGACACCGTTGGTGCTGCCCGTGCTCGTTGACATCTGTGCCCACCCACACCACAGCCAGCGTTCATGCTCACAAGTAACCACCACCAGTAGGAGCCACAGGACAGTGTCGATGCGCCTGCAGTTGCGTGCATCAATGCCGGATGGCCAGCCCTGTGTGCAGAATAGTAGACGTGCATGACTGTGTGCACCAATGCCCTCTGACCTCCGCTGATGCAGGAGCATCCCCAGATATCATAATACTAGATGGTGTTCAGACTGCCTGCATGAAGATTGTTGAGTTTTTAAAGTGTCTTCTAGTTTAGCTATGTTATTAATTAGTGAAATTATTATTGATGAGCCTTTTCAGTTTTCTGTTTCCCTAAAGCTTGAAGAATTGTTTCAAGCTTATAGATACACTTAAGACATAGTGGAAAAGATAGATTTCTGTTTGAGCTAAAACTATAGCATTAAGCTTCCTTTTGCTCAACATTACTTCAGTGGATTTCTATTGGGCATGAGTGTTTTTTTTGTATCTCAAAGGTGGGTCCTTGGAGTGGTAAATCAGCATCTATCTCTATAGTAGTATCTATCTCTAGGGCGGTGATATTCATATCACTAGACTAGCGGCTAACCCAATTATTCATCATTTGTTCTAAGGTGGTGATATTTTATCCTTAAGAGTGATCGACTACCTATCCAAATTTATGCCCGTCCATTTTTGTGTACCATAACAATATCATCCGCCCATGCCCTCCACCTCCATCTTCCCATCGTAATTATGTAAATTTAGGTTAGTATTAGGAATTTAGATAAGCATTAAGGTGGGAAGATGGATTGAGGAAGATAGGGTTTAGATAGTACCTAGGAAAAAGTTTAAGGGAGTTTTGGTTAAAAAGAAGGCCTGGATGTAATTTGGAAAAAATAAGGACTTCGGGACAAATTTAAGATATAATTCACATTTTACAAGAGGAGGTCAAAACTATAGTTTCACTTTTTTGTTATCGGCGTTAGGGTTATCATTTTGGAAAAAATTAAAGTTAATGGAGTTACAATAAAATAGTTAGGGGGTTAGCATAATACAAAGTTTGATAGTTTTAAATATAAGTGCAAATTAGATTAGACTTTTAAAAGCATATTCATGTAATTTGATCTGGCATAAGCTGAAGCTAGGCTTAAATTTTTTCTGTATATGGGCATGGTCTTGGTTTTTAAGTATGATGGGGGAATTGAGGTATTACTGATGATGTCCCCAACATCAGACATTTCAAAACCCAATCCGAAATGAACCTGACAACTGACACCTACGACCTTTATATATATATATATATATATATATATATATATATATATACTCATTATTATTAAAACATTTTGTGTGATATTTATTTGTTAAAGATCATTGAACATTTGAAATTGAGAGTAAAACACTTCAAGATGAAAATTGTCATAAACAACAAAATTCCTAAATAAATACTAATACAAACATACAATCTGTATAAAATAGGTCATACTTGAATAGCCAGATTATTCCCAGCGTGATTCCCACCACTAATGACAGTTATAGCAGGAACAGGAAGGACTGGATCACTTATACCAGAAAGATCAGCAATATGTTTATACAGTGGCACCTGTATGAGTAGAAAACAAACACATTAAAATCATGAAAGCATAGGAAAGACAACCTCATGATGAGATTATAATTCATGCCTCTTTTTCTGCAGCACCAGCTTTGCAAGCAGCCATTGACACAGCCAACATTGCATTTGCTCCAAGTTCAGCCTGCAAATGTTGCATACCCCTTTTACAACCTGATAGATGATGTTATTTACTGAAAAAAAGCATGAAGCAGTAATAAAGGTCAACTACCATACACTATTCACCATTGCACTTGGTTCTTTTTAAGTGTTGCTTACAGAGAAAACTAGTCCATTCTACAGGTATGTTACCTAGACATTTTCAACAGGTAGAACTGGCTGCAATACGTAAGATCACAACAAATCAATATCCAGTAACATACATTAACAAATGGAACAATAACTTGTATATTTCATATGAATTTTGATATACAAATATCCTCTCAAATTTTAAGCAGTGTACTTGTAAAGATGGCAATGGATTTAATTCATGATTATGCCGCAAATTACATGTGCAAATTACTTTTATGTTATGGAAGTTATTGCTGAAAAATGCAAACATATTGAATTTTCAAGTATCATGATGTGTGTTAATGCAGCCAAGAATCCAAGAGTGAAAATTACTAGAATACCCATTGCACAAACCTAAGGAACAGTTCAACAGGAAACTATTTCCCTACAGATAAAGGCTAAATTGTCTTAATGGCACCCCAACTAATGCGTTAGGACGTTTTTGGCACCTTAACTCTCCACTACTCGATTTTGGCACCCCAACTTCATAAATTGTTCTTTTGAAGCTCCTTTCGTCAATTTTGTAGCACATCGAGACCACTTCAAAAGAATATCCGGTAATACAAGTATTTAATTTGCGCTTTTGCACTACAAGATATATTTTTGAAGTGGTCTCGATGTACTACAAAATTGACGAAAGGTGCTTCAAAGGAGCAATTTATGAAGTTGGGGTACCAAAATCGAGCATTGAAAGTTTAAGGTGCCAAAAACATCCGAACGCTATAGTTGAGTGACATTAGGATAATTTAGCCAAATATAAATTATATGTGGCACTAGTAGAAATGTGGGATAGCCTAGCATGAACAAGCATGTGCTGCCCTTGAGACTAACCCCCTGTATTGTCAATTCTCTTAGTTTGTCTTTCCAAATAATTGCTTATCCATAATCATAGTACTTCAGTGACTAGCAAACAAGTCTGATAGTCCTTGCAACAACACATGCAAAAAGCACAGCAAATTATACATAGGAATGATTTGCACACTATCCACAGCTCCACCCATAAAACACCTATCACAAGAACAGCCCATGATGACTTTGGTAAAGTCTATTTTCCATACTCGGCACCTAGAAGCAAGGGATGGAGGACCCGGTAACTCAATTTTCTGACCCTAAACCATCCCGAATTTTCGGATATAGGAGCATAGATTTCCAAATCTATATAGATTTTGGGTCAGGGTTGGATATAAGTTTTTGGAACCGAAAGCTCATCGGGTATGGTGTGGATATACTATTTCCAAATCCGACACCTGAGCCATATGTGAATAACAGGATGAATCTTAAAATAAATACTATATCGACTTTAATATTATTAAAAAAATTGAAGAGATAAATGGTTTTAAATGATATAATGTATCTATCAACCCATCTTACATGTAAATTACATCTACAATCAAGTTTTCATAAGAACTCCATACACATGATTTAAGGAAAATTGGAGATAACCTCTTGCTTTTAGGCTGAAATATAAATTGTCTCAACCAAAAAAATGAGAACTTTTCGACTCCAATCTTCCCTTGGACTGCATCACTAGTACCCCTTTGATCAATGCAATAATTGATGTATTTCTATACTTCCTATATCCACTACCCTCGGTCCCTTCCCCAAAAGTAATTTGCTTCTTTCAAGGCTGATATCATGTTCGCATTCAGCCGTCCTCACCAACGAGCTCATAGCGGCCATCCGCTTGCCTCTGCGAAGCTGGATGGACTTTGTGAGCTCGTCGACAAGGGAGGAAGGTTGTTACAAGATTGGCGGCGAGGGTGGAAGGCCACCACGTGCTCAATGGTGAGTGTGTGGTCATTGGCGATACAAATGGCCACCATGAGCTCGTCGAGACTTGTTTGCTTGTGTCGATGCGCTTGCAGCAGACGTTCACTCACGCCAGCAATGACTTGGAAGTATCTTTCATTTTCCTCACTACCACAACAGCATTCCATGAGGACATGCTTGCAAACGTCTCATATATATAAGCCACAATGATGTATGTCTAGCTTCTACTATCTTAAAGCTAGAATGTTTAGTTAGCTTTTATTGTGATATAACTAACACCTAGTATTGTATATTTAGGTTCTATTGTGACTAATCCAGTAATGTTCTAGGTCTAGTGCCCAATAATATATGTTGTTCAAAATAGAACCTAAATATACATTATTGAGGTTCGGTTATAAAATGATAGAATCTAGATATATAACGTTGGAAATTATTGTACTAAAACAGAACCTAAATGTACATCACTAGGATTAGATATACAACTAGACGGCTACACCAGCTATTTTGTATGCATTAAATATACCAATGTAGAGGACAAACAAAATAGGGCATCCCCGTGGATGTTGGCACGAGATAATGGCCTCCACAAACTAGATAACATGGGTGACATACTGACACTGACAACAAACTTCCATCAAGCTCCAACGGCCAGCATCCCTCGCCATCGAGCTCGCAGTGCTCATCGGCCAACGCCAAAGAAGGTGGATGGCTTTTGCAATCTCATTGACATGGCCTTGAACAAAGCAACCAGACTTGGTGGTTTCTCCCCTTGGGGTTAAATACCCTTTAAACATCTAAGCGGTTTCGAGATAAAGAAGAAAGACCTTATGCGACTATTTTCAAAAAAAATTCAACCAATAATAATCGGTTGTACAATTCCAGCGGGCTGGGTCAAAGGAAAGATAAAGTAGGCATGTTATCAAATTTCTGAAAAGTTGAGACCGTTACCAAGATTTGAAACATCGGTATTAGAATCAGTCTCGGATCCTTCCTATCATTATCAGAGCTGGCATTTTTGGCTATTTCGGATAGGAGTATGGACTTTTTTTCGTTCCAGAATAAAAAAATTAAAAAGTATTTTAAAAAACTAGAAAAATATTTGATGCATTTAGACATAATTTTATATATTATATGTTACTTCTCATTAGTTTTAAATATGATATATTTCGCTATTAATATATACTATTGTTTATTTACTTGCCTTTAAACACAATGCAACAACAATAAATAGTTTTGAATTGAATAAATAATAATATGGATGAATGTTGTGAATTTATAGATATACAACTTCGACAAATGACAATAGTTACAGTTTATTAATAACAGTGTTCTAAAAATCGGGCTAGGCGGCGCCTAGGCGCTAGGCGGCCGCCCACCGCACCGAATTCGGCCAATTCGGCCTCCTAGGCGCCTGTTCGGCGGTCCGAGGCAGGCCTAGGGGGCCTAGGCGGCCTAAGCGGGCCTAGGCGGCCCAGTTCGGCCAATTCGGCCAAGGCAAAAATTTAAAAATTCAAATTTTCAAATTTTAAAATTTTGAAATTTGAAATTTCAGATTTGAAATTGCAAAAAAGTTCAAATTCCAAAAAAAATTCAAATTTCAAAAAATTTTAAAAGAAATGCAATAAAAATTCAAAATATCAGGAAAAAAAATCTAAATATTAAAAAAATTCAAATTTTTTAAAAAAATTTAAAACTAAAAATTCAAATTTTCAAATAAAAAAAAAAAATTTGTTCGGCCGCCTAGGCGGCCCTTTGGCGCACCGATTCCGCCTAGCGCTTTTTATAACATTGATTAATAAGAAATCTTATCGACACACTTTCTTGTACAACTAAATCATTGTGTTGACACTATTTTCGAGTCTTCTATCTTTTTCGTTTAATTTTTCTCTGTCAACTTACTCGGGAAGGGAACCCAAAGATGATTCGTATCGATAGCGGTCGGCATCGGGTTGGGACATGCCAAAACTGATACATATTGGCAGTATCGTTTTGGTACCGGCCGATACTCCCAACTACGACCGTTCCTTATATTTTACCCGAAAACAATCGATAATCTCCAATATTTCCGATAATTTATCACTTATGTAATTCATTCTCTCGAACAACAAGAGATATAACCTCCTTATCTCTACTCTTTCTTCTTCATCCTCTGTCTAAATCATGATTTTTGCAATTGAGTAGAAGCAATCCAACAAGACTTCTAATGGAGAATGATAAGCATACTATTCTCTTTTAATTTTTGACAAATAAAACCCTCAAGGGAATGATATGCATATTCTATTTATTTTGACATTTAGAATAGTTAACTTCGCACTTCAACCAACATCTTGACAATCTACACAATATGTCAATATCACAAGCTACACAAGATCAGAGGAGTTCATATACCAAAATAGTAAGGTGATCCAATAGATGTTTCCTTAATATGCAGTTATGTATGATAATTATATCCACCCTGTTCACTGCATAAAGAAATTGTGACGGAGGACCATACCATTATCAAATCAACACATTGGCCTAATTTTGAAATTTTAGAATTAGGACATTGGGTTTATTTTTGGGTCAAATTATTTAGGAACCTATGTTTTAATTATATGTGCACATCGGTGCCTGTAGTTTCTAATTATGGTGCACGTGATTTCTAATTATGCACATAGTTGCGCATGGCTTTAATTATTGACATGGATGTACATGATTTTAATTATTGGCATGGGTGCACATGGTTATTTTGTAGGATTGATATATTTAATAGTTGTTTTGTAACCTTAAGGCCATGTTTGGTTCACGGATTTAAGGAATCAGAGAAAGAAAAGTTGTTTCTTTTCATTGTTTGGTAGCCACAAACTTGGAAACTATTTTTCTGACAAAGTTGAAAATAAGGAGGAAGATAGTTCCTCTCAGAACCCATGGAATTAATTTGTCATTCTCCTTTTCCAGCATTTATTACGAAAATATAGTACAACAATTGTCCTACTCAAATGTGTTATTGCCTATTTTATCCATTACTTTTGGATTTCCATGATGTTACTTTTGGATTTCCATGATGTTATTTTTATTTTAAAATGCAATGATATTATTGGAACATTGATATATTTTTTCTTCCCTTTCAGGCACCAACCAAACACTCGAAGGAAAATCAAATAGTCTTTCTTGAATGCTTTCCTTGTTTTACCAAACAAGGGAAAGAAAACCTTACAGGAATTATAATTTTCCATCATCATGGAAAAGACAAAGGAATTGATTTCCCTTTCGAAAACCAAACGAGGCCTCAAGTATTATTGATTCTTACTTGCAAGCATTGTAAGGTTATATAAAGATCTAAACCTTTGTTTTAATTCAATGAAGTTTTTGAGATACTTATTTATGTATATGGAGGATTCCTATTCCTAGATAATTTCTCTTTATCTTCTACTTCTTGCACAACAAAACCGTATATCAGATCAATCTCTCCTCTTTATACTATTGTTGTTACTTCTGATGCTACATACTGCCCTTTGTTTCCTTGTGCTGTGACAGAACCATTCTGTTGCTGCCCACCTTGCCACAGAACCCAAAAGCAACACCTCTGCCTTCTAATACCCGAGAACAAGAACTCCTGCTGCCTGCAGAGCTCTGTTCAACCTGTTGTAGAACTCAAAACAGCAATATTTCCCCTTTCCCCTCTATTGTTACCCAAAACAAGCCCTAATTACTCCATAATCAGCGCATAGTCATCAAATACAACATCCAATGAAAACCCAAGTTCTCCAAATCTTTATTTCCATACTGTTCTTCTTCAAAATCATCACCAAACCCAAAGTCTCAGACCTTTGAATTATATACCAAAAGCCAGGATCCTATTCGTTGAAGCAAGGTTGATTTAAGCGAAAGTTCGAATACATGGATTCTTGACTTGGTTAGTCTTAATTGTGGGGAACAACTCCATGCCCTTTCCCTTTGGTAAATTCAGTCTACCTTGAATTCAATTGTTACTTCTGTGATTTAATAGGGACTATTTGGTGAAATATTATTCATAATCATCGTTAGCATATTAAGTAGAGTATTCTAGGAAACAAATTGTGGAAGCATCATGCTAGGGAAAATACACCCCCATAAGGAGGTATCATGGGAAACTAACGATGGCAACAGTGTTATCATCCCGATTACTCTGTTGAAAGCATAGATAACTATGCACTTTTGTTTAATCATCCCCACCTAGTTGATTGGAATGGAATTTTTCCTTTCCAAATGCCATATCCAAAACATAAAAGTAGTTAAGAAATATGGTAAACATTATACACTACAAAAAAATCCATTCCAATTTTTTAACAAATATCCCAATCAAAGGTTCAGGAAGCCATGTTTTTCACGATTATTTATGATAGCAATAAATATAAATAGTATGTACATTGTCTCATTATATCAGCCCCTAGTCAATGACGGGCTGGAAAGAAATACCCCTACTTTTGGGGTCAGGTATAGATGGTTGTTCCATATGATTCGGCATCAACTGACAGACAATAGCTCCTCAATTTGAAATATAGATCTAGTAACTACGGAGGAGGACAATCTTAACGCAACTAATCTGCAATAGCGAAGATATAGGTTAATCATAGTGGCAAGTAAAATGTAAGTCGTGATTATAATGATCAGTCAAAACAAGGGCTAATTGGTTCCCATTTGAAATGGAGCTTTTACCAATTCCTTCAGCATCTTGGCCAAAACGGCAAATCAAATTTGTTTGGTTCACATAGTTTGTTGTTTTCACCATGACAATGGCTGGAAATGAAAAACGCTCATGAGTGCACCATTTGGCGTTTGCCATTTCAAATGGGAACCAAACTAGTCCAACATATCTTGAATCTAGTACAGCACTCTCCTGTCACTCACTCAGACATATCTGATTGTGTTAGCCAATAAATACTAAGTTACAAACATACAGCAAATCAGGACATTAGCTTTCTTGTTCATGTTGTAAAAGTTACTGCCCCGTTAGTCACTCAGTGCGTATAACAACATTTCTAAGATGAAAAACTCCCTTAGCGAGACACATATTAAGGATCAAAACAGTTTCCAAAATACTAAGGAGTATCTTGCCTTATTCTCAGTTTTGTCCAGGTCCATCATAGCTTGGTCAATCTGGGATTGGAGTGCAGGATCCATGCCTATCAATGCTTCAGAGACCTTCTCATTTATATTTTTAACAGCTTTTGAAACGCCCTTTCCAAGGTATTTTCCTTTGTCACCATCACGTAATTCAGTAGCCTCATACCTGGATCAGTTAATAACGATAAGGGCCCACAACTGACTGCATAAAGGCGTTTAGTATTTCATAAGAACCAAAACAGAAAATTCTAGTACACTTTTCACATGGCAACAAGATAAAACTACAGAAGATTGTGGATAAAGCACATCTATAATCAGATAACTTTAAATTACTGATGCTGCATCAACTACTGAAGCTGTAGGCCCCAGCAGCTAATGAGCAAAAGGCTTAATTTCTATAGAAGCAAAAGAAGAACAAACTTGTACAAGGCTAAGAAAACTATTGAGGCAGATGGTAAAGACTTGAATAGCCTACGGATAAGATCCACACTGTGCTTTAGATACCTTTTCGTTAAGCAAGAAAGAGATGTGATGCCTAACACTAAACAATTTTTTGCTCATTTCACCTCCTTAGCATCACTCCACTAACATGTTGATTTTGATGCAACATGTAACATAACTTTGTTTGTCCGTAAACTTCTAAAAGTTTGCAAAATTTTCTTTGATCGTGATTCACAATTAAGGAAACAATAGGGAGACAACGGTGAACTAGATTTCTACGAAACACGTACTCCAAAATTCAGTGCCATGTTAGTGTCGCATCCATCGGACACGTATTGGACATGACACGTACACTCCAAAATAAAATAGGGCATGCGGAAATATATCCCATGTTTGTGTCCCCGTGTCTGTATTTTGTTGTTTTGTATTCGTGTCAGTGAAACATATCTGGTGAAACATCGTCAACTATATGAACATCACAACAAGTGTAAGATTTCAGAAATTGTACAAGGAGCATGTGTAGGCTTTAAGGGACTCACTAAAATACATAAATTAGCCACTGCAATACAAGGATGTAAAATTCTGCACCGAAACCAAGCCTATGCACGTGTCCATGCACCATTTTTAGACACTGTCATGAAACAAAAAACATGTTGAGAGAGAGAGGGACTTGATTGTTACTAATGAGAATTTCTCATGTTCACCTAAGGAGACATCAGGAATCTGGTAGGTGATCTATATTCTTATCTCTGGATTCAATGTCAATTTAAATGGAAACTTGTGCAAAATAGAGAGGGATTTCAATTTTCCATGTAATTGAGTAGACAATATGATGTAATACATGTCTTGATTAACTCTAATTTATGTCTCTACGTTGTGCAGGTTATGGAAATCAGCAGAATGAACGAGAATCAATGACAAGTTATAAAGAACGACTAGTTAAGCAGAAGATTTAAAGTACTTCAATGTTGGGATCTCGATGGCTTCTTCTTCTTCTTTATAAAGAAGCACAATCACAGCTGCAAATCTTGTATTCATGATTCATTAGAAAATTAATGTAATAAATTATACTCAATTTTAGTTCCAAATTTAATATCAGTTCTTTAGCAAATATAATGTCCTTTATCAAGCAGATTCGTTCCTCACAATCTAAGCAGGATAACAGCTATGAATGATTGAAAATATTAGAGAGATTGTTTTATCCTAACATTGATGATTTCGCAAATATTAGAGAAGTTAGAATGGTGTACCTAGATCTTTAGATAGGAAGAAGAAGGTTGGTTGTCGGATCTGCGACCGACGGTAGATGGACGGCCTGACGACGGAAGGCCCGACGACGGAAGGCCTGACGGCGTGCAGCCCGACGACGAATGGCCTGCTGCACCAAGGGAGGAAGGCAGACGACCGAGACGGGAGGCAGGACAGCGGGGAGCTGCTGGTACCTCCTGGGTCGAACGGCGGACGGCTTGGCGACGAGGTTGGGGCGAGGAGGAAGTCGAAGACGCTCGACGGACGACCACCCTAGGGCTTCACACGCCCAGGGAGGAAGGGGGGAATTAGATTTCACACTCTAATCTAAAAAAAATAGCTCGCAAGAGTTTTTTTTCCTCACAATTTTTCATTGATTATTTAATGATCTCATATGAAAAGAAAAGTCTATATATAGGCATACAAAAGAGCAAAGTGCTAACCCACAGGCAATGTGGGACGAGATGTGAACAAAAAAGAAACAAACACTCCACAAGTAATGTGGGACTAAAATAAACCTAATAAAATGTGAACTCAAACTCAAAACCACATGAGCAATGATGGGTCTTTTCCGATATGCTTCTTGCGCATGTACACGTGTCGAAAATCTTGTGCACGCGTTACGATGTCATCATCATTCTCCCTGGGTAAGGAAGAGCTCGACTCTGTCGAAGCTGGGGCTCTACTACTCTCGTAGTACTCCAATGCATCTAAGATCAAGTATCTGTAAATCATCTTGGGCTAGCCAAGTGTCCTCAGACTCAGGACGACCTCTCCAACCAACTAAGTACCTGCGAATACCACCGCTGCTAGTAGAAATAATATGATCATCAATAATATTTTCAATATCATGTGTTGTAGTGGGTTGTATTTCTGGTAGTGGAGGTAAATGAGGTCCCTCAAGAATAGGCTCAGGGGTAAGGCCATCAACCAGTGGGTTGTCTGGGTTAAAATTTGGACCTTTATATTCAACTAAGTCCTCAATATTAAATGTAGAAGTAAAATTAAACCCTTCTGGAAGGTCGAGGACAAAAGCATTATCATTAATTTTCTTCAGAATTTTGAATGGACCTGCACTTCGTGCATGCAACTTCTTGACGGTTCTTGGAGGAAACCGTTCCGGACGAATCCGGACCATTACATAATCACCAACTTTGAATTCTTTAAACCTCATTTTTAGATCAGCACATAATTTATAGTTGACATTATTCTGTTCAATTCGCCTGCTGATTTCTTTATGCAAATTATGGATGCGAGATGCAAATGCAGATGCTGACTCAGATATTCTGTGAGATACATACGTAGGAATGAGGTCTATGGGTTTTTTCGGTTTGTAACCAAAAACTATCTCAGCTGGACAGACACCGGTAGACCAATTGACAGAGTTGTTATAAGTGAATTCAGCAATAGATAAATGTAGGTTCCAATTGTCTAGATTCTCACTAACGTTCTTAACTGGTTTTTCAAAGTTCTATTAATGATTTTAATTTGATCGTTAGTCTTAAGGTGAAAAGTCGTAAAAAAGTACACTTTTGTTTTCGTTTTGCGCCAAAGGGTCTTCCAAAAGTAACTTGTAAACCTAACGTCCCTATATAATACATCACACCAAATCTTGTCTTTATAGATTGCAAATTGAAGCGGAACAAGACAACTTTTCTGGACTTGGAGGACAGTCTCGTTGATCCAAAATATCTTATAAAGACTCGGATGTGGAACTGACATAAAGCTCACTTTAGGCACTACAGGTGCGAAAATAGAATTAATGTAACTATCACTATCTACAATCATCTTGCAATTCTTATCCTCGATCCTTGTAAAAGTGTGAAAGATCGTGTCATAGCTAACCTTAGGTTGAGACAAGGTGCACCTAACAACACCTAATGTAGGAGACCCTATGTAATCTAAGACAGTGTCATTTCCTTCCTCAAGGTATTCTACGTCTTCATCAATGTGATGAACATACTCCTCAAGGTACCGACTCTTCTTTAAATTGTTCCTCAATCAAATTGATCTTAAAAAGACTAGAACAATTTGCAGCGACATGTCCATATCCTTGACATTTAAAACACTTAACAGTTGGACCAATCTTTGAAAAATTATTTTCAACACTCTTACCCTTTGTATCTACCTTAGGTTGGGGTGGGTTGGAAATAGTTCGATTAGGATATTGGTTTGTTGATGATCGTAAAGCTTGATCACAAGAATCGTGATTCCTAAAACTTGGATGTAGTTTAACTTCGTCTAGGTCTTGAACTAGGACATACGCTCTCTCCAGTATGTTAATGTCTCGTGCGAACAATTCAGTTTTTAAATCAGTTCGCAAACCAGTTTTAAACCTAGATAGAATTTGTTTAGGAGTCTCATTTTCGATAGTGCTACATCTTACCATGAACTCATAAAATTTTGCTATAGACTCTTTAGCCGACATGTTTCCTTGGCGTAAGAAGTTCCACTGATCTAATAAACGGAAATAATACGAGGGAGGGAGGTATTTTTCTTTTAATTGTTGTTTCATTTCAGTCCAAGTTCTCACGGGAAACTCACCTCTTATTTCTCTAAGTGTTCAATATTAGACCAATATTGACTAGCTTGGCCAGTCAATCTCATAGCAGCAAATTTTACTTTTCTCTCATCGGTTAAGGTATACCACTTAAAGTAGCGGTCTATACCTTTGAGCCAATCCAAAAAGTATTGTGGGTTGAGTTTGCCGTCAAAGGTCGGCACCTCAACTTTAATACTCCTCAAATATTGCTCGTAAGGGTCATATCGTTGTAGTCGATGATTTTGGTTTCGTCGTGGGGAGTGAGAACCCCCATGGTCGTAATCAACTTGATGGTCATACTCATCCCTATGAGGTGTCTGACTACGCACTCTCATTCCGTCATTCCCCTGTAGGGTACGACTTCGTGCTCTCTCAATTCTAATGAACCTATCATTTGTTTCTTTTTGAAATTCAGTTAAGGCTTCGCGGGTAGCCCTACACTCTTGAGCAATGGTACCCATTTGTCCCATCAACGCATCTAATTTTCTAACTAACTCAGGGTCCATACTGTCCTTAGCCGAATCGCGTGTCAAATGCAAAGGATTACTTGACTCTTGGGGTGATTGACGAGTTTTTGCTAACAAATATGAATGACCAGATCGTGTAGGCATGTACTACTTAAACCTAAATGATTGTTGTTAATGCAAATGACATTTTTCTTTTGTTAAATAAATGAAATGAAATATTAAACCCTAGAATGCAACTCTCTTTTTTAAATTAAATGAAATGCAACCCTAGAATGTGATTTTTTTTAATTAGCTCCTAAACTTTTCAGGATTAAGTGAATGGACCTCTTCAGTAGCACGAGACTCACTGATATCAGATCACACCACAACCGCTTCCTTCAAAGACCTAATGAGTTCCGTCTGGTTGGCAACCCCGAGACACAGGCATCAGAAGTCTTTAAGGCCAATGTCTAAATAAATTTTAAATTTAGTTCAATGTGGTTTTTTTGGGGCTATGGATAGGTGATGAAATCCCAACAATATCTTGTAGAGGTTTTGCCCTTAAAATAATTTATGCAAAATGATCTAAATGCACAAACCATGCTCTGATACCAAATTGAAGTAATACATGCCTTGATTAACTCTAATTTGTCTCTACGTTGTGCAGGTTATGGAAATCAACAGAATAAACGAGAATCAATGACAAGTTATAAAGAACGACTAGTTAAGAAGAAGATTTAAAGTTCAATGTTGGGATCTTAATGGCTTTTTTTTTTAAGAAGAAGCAAAAAATCACAGCTGCAAATCTTGTATTCATGATTCATTAGAAAATTAATGCAATAAATTATACTCAATTTTAGTTCCAAATTTAATATCAGTTCTTTAGCAAATATAATGTCCTTTATCAAGTAGATCCGTTACTCACAATCAAAGCAGGATAATATCTATGAATGATTGAAAATATTAGAGAGATTTTTTTCTTTTTATCCTAACAGTGATGATTTCGCAAATATTAGAGAAGTTGGAATGGTGCACAGGATCTTTAGATAGGAAGAAGGTTGGTTGCCGGATCTGCGACCGACGGTAGACGGACGGCCTGGCGATGGACGGCCTGACGGCATGCAGCCCAACGGCGAATGGCCTGCTGCACCAAGGGAGGAAGGTGTCACGCCCCGATCTCCCGCAGGCAAATCGGTCGTTCCCGCTAGGCGGAAATCACCCTCGCCAGCGCTCCCGCGGAACGATCGCTTGACCCATCCGGGCGTGATGCCGCACGAGCGTGATCCACGCCCATGCAAGGCCATGGTTCATTGGCTGGCGGCAAGAGTTCTAAGCCACAGAGTCGCACAGATTGTCCGAGTGCAGCGGAGTCATGAGCGCATAGCGATTCGGTAACAAGTTCTCTGAGTTGACAATATAGCGGAAGCATTGAAACACAAGTTGAAGTAAAGCAAGCTCTTTATTTGATATGAACAGTGTTACAGGCGGCGTATAGCCGAGATTACAAGTCGCTCAAGCCTCTCTCTCTGAAACAGTAAAAGCGTGTCAAGTGGCTACAATTGTGGATTGATTGTAGACGCGATGTTCAGGCGAGTTCGGGCTATGTTCCAACATTATGTCTTGTATATGTGCTTCAGTCCCGGACGCACCGTTGCTTCGGAGTGATCTCCACGCCTTAGCACGTACGAAGGAGGCGTCCGCACCGAACGAGGTTCTCCCGCACCCTGCATACAAACTGGTGGATTATCAGTACATTGAATGCACTGGTGGGGAAGCTACTCGCCCGCTCGACAAATCCAAACACGTAATATAAGTTCCGTGCACAACTATTAAGTTGTCTTTCTAGTTGCCTTATGATCAGTTTCATGCAAATATTGAATAGCCTAGTTCGTGTGGCAGTGCGCCGTGCGACATGAGAGGAAACACGGCGAGACTTACCCTTTGGCCTTCCCTGTCCAAGGCAAACATTGTTAATTCAAGCAGGGCAAGTATAAGCATTCAGGAGCATAGCATATGCAACATGCAAACACGAGTCATTGAACGGGACAATAGTTGGTGTGCTCAGTTGTTCTTTGATGCGATGCAATGACTCGCACGCGGATAGCCGCTAAGCGAGGATGACTTATCTATATGAACATGAGTCGCTGGCAAAGCCATAAAGGACTAATCCCAGACGAGAGTGGAACGCAACGAGAGCACACGATGCGCTACGAACCATCTCGCCCGTACACGATGGATTGCATATGTAGTCCAAGGCCAAGATGGAATGCAACCAAGTACACGATATGCTGCAAACCATCTCGCCAGCACACGATAGACTACACATGATGTGGTCCTAGGCCAAGTGGAATGCAGCCTAGTACGTGATATGTTGCAAACCACTCGCCTGCACACGATGGACCACACTTGAAGTTCCATCCGGATCGGAGCGGCCCCAGTGCCCCGGTGACCGTCCGTGGAACTATGCCTCGTTTCCGAGTTGTCCGCGACATGCAAGTCAGGGTTAAACCAATCTCAGGCAACACGATTTATTTGACCAATCTCAGACAACACGATTACACGATTATCTGATGCATTCCCCTGGTTCGGGGCTGCCTTGGGTGACCTAACGGTCCCGGATACTTGCAGGTTCATTCAGGCACGGAACGACTACGTAGTAGTCTTCCGGGGTTTGGATGAAAACATGGCAACTTTACAAGCAGACAAGCATGCGTTTCTAAGGAACATAATCAACACGTTTGCTCGGGCCCGAAGGTAAGCCGAGAGTTAGATCGTTAGGGGACTTGGCATGCGAGGGTCTGAATACAAGCAGTATTTCAATTTTCATGTTCTAGCATAGCAATACGAGTTGGGATTATTCTCTTAGCTAGGTGCGTTGGATTTATTAGCATGCAGGGGGTGAATCACCTAGCGACTAGCATGAAATATTCCAGATTTTATGTGTACTGGCTAAGCAAAGACAAGTTCACCGAAGCCACCCACCTTAGCGATGATTCGTCTCGGTAGAGCGATACGCCGAGCGAGCCTCTGAAAGTCGAAGTTAATTTCCAGTAGGGGCAAGTCTGGATATCCTTTGCTTCTTGTTCGAGGCAAAGCGGGTCGGGACAGCTGCACTATTGCCGTTTGAGATGGCAGTCCGCTTGAGCGGAACGGGGTGTTACAGAAGGCAGACGACCGAGACGGGAGGCAGGACAGCGGAGAGCTTCTGGTACCTCCTGGGTCGGACGGCGGCCGGCTTGGCGACGAGGTTGGGGCGAGGAGGAAGCCGAAGACGCTCGACGGACGACCACCCTAGGGTTTCACATGCCCAGGGAGGAAGGCTTAGGTTTCACACTCTAATCTCAAAAAAATAGCTCGCAAGAGTTTTTTTCTCACAATTTTTCATTGATTATTTCAGTGTAGTCAAAGGCGCGCCTGAGGCGCGCCTTGCTCCTAGGCGCAGGGGTAGCACTTCAGGGCACTCTAGGCGGGGCACAATTCTTAAGGCGCACCTAAAGCGCACCTAGGTGCGCCTTTTTCGAGCACCTTGAAATAGCTAAGGCACGCCTTGAAAATCTTTTGAAAAAATAACATGTTTAGACTATTTTTTTAACTGTTGTACTTTTTTTTTACTGTTTTCTCTCTCACTCACTCAATTCAAAGTGATTGTAACCTAGACATGGGAGAATTTGAAGCACACATGTTTATCAATGTAGAAATCCGATGTGAATATATATATTATTTTTGCGTCTCGCATCGCTCGGAAGCGCACCTTAAGTGCGCCTTGCGCCTCGGGCAATTTGGACCATTTGCGCCTCGAGTGCGCCTTTGACTACCTTGGATTATTTGATGATCTCGTATGAAAAGAAAAGCCTATATATAGGCATACAAAAGAGCAAAGTGCTAACCCACAGGCAATGTGGGACTAAAGATGTAAACAAAAAGGAAACAAACTCTCCACAAGTAATGTAGGACTAAAATAAACCTAATAAAATGTTAACTCAAACTCAAAACCACATGAGCAATGATGGTTCTTTTCCGAGATGCTTCATGCGCCTGTACACGTGTCGAAAATCTCGTGCACGCGATACAATGTCCTCATCACAATAGCAGGCCCGATATCATATGTGCCCTCTCAACTCAAGAACACTTCCTCAACGGGAAAGAAAATTTTGCACTTCCTTTAGGCATGTCATTGTTCCAACACAATTGAAGAGGTGTTCCTCAAAAGTTTCATTCACGTCAAGCCACTACGCGTCAGTATAAAGCCACCAAATGACCAGACTTACCTACATTCAAAAGTGCTCCTCAAGCCCTAACAAGCCATCAGTCAAAGAAGTTCCAAATTTTATTTTAGTCATAGATGACGTGGTCATGAATTTCCAATATCTTCCTAAAACACCATTAAGTTTTCACACAGTTTAAGTGGTGAGTCAGCAGCCAAAAGTATTGATAATTGTTTGTACAATGTGAAAATAATGCCACATAGTGACCATCTGAAGGAGGATCTGTTCAGACATGTAACACATTGACACAAATTCGAGTTCAACTCGAGACTGATTTAGGCATTGGGTTTAATTTATGTTTGGTTTAGTATTTGGACATGATTTACTTGGTTTGGTTTGGTTTATTTATTAGGAATAGTTATATATGGCAATTTTTATTAGAATTGCTTTATTTATTTATTTTTTAAGGAACATTAGAGTTGCGTTATTTATTTATTTTTTGAGGCCTATATAAACAATGTAAATATATAAGTACTAACTAATGATGACCCTTTATTAAATTTGTGGTGTGATTGCCTATTCCTATAAGAGTTCTTCATATATGTCTATATACAAACCCTAACCACAAAATCCCCATTAATTCAGACCCGCTTCCCTTCTGTTCCTCACACAACAGCCCCCTTTTCTCTGATCAGAAACTATGTGCAATTGTGCCCCCTCTTCCTTTTCTGGATTTCAGCGCACCTCATCGTCTTTGGTTCTGATTCGAACGCTTGGCCCCCTCCTTTTCTCTCTTTTTGATAGTGCAGAAAAGACCCATCCTCTTTGGTTTCTTTCATGTCCCACATCCTTGTGTGGAACAGAGTGTCGCCTTCCCCAGCAGGTTCGATGCCGCCTCCCCCCAAGACAGGTCCGACCAAGTTGGTTCAATCTGCTTGACAATCAATCAGTCCCACCAGTTGATCCCCTTCTGCCATACGCAATCCTGACCAGCTTTGCCTCCTACAGGTCGGATACCGCTAGGGCCCCTGCTGGACTGGTTCTTCCGAGAAGGCCAGATGCGGCCCTCAGCTTATCCGTCGTTTTTAGTGCTACGTCTTTGACGACACGTCATCATGTCCTCTTCTAGCGACATCATCTACATATTTTTCAGGTCACAAGCACTGGGACTCGGTTCATATTCGGACATCGGAGCGATGACTCAGACGCGTTGAATCATTAGCCTTGAAGTGAGATTCAGATCGCTCATAATTCGTGGATCAAATTCATGGCTCACTAACTCGTGCCTTTATCTCTTGAATTCAATCATTAATTTCCAAGTAGGGTTATTTCCTGTTAACACAGTAATAGTAGTTGCTCTATAATTAGGTTTCCTCAAACCTCGTATCATTTTATCGCGAATTGACCACATAGATTGCCCTCTGGTGATACGAATAAAATTCGTGCATTTTGGGATTCTTGGATTATATTTTTGGCTTCGTCCAAGTTTGGTAATGTTAACTAATAAAGGAGAAGATAGGAACTGAATCAGATTAGTTACTTTGTATCCTGTTTTTACTCGATGAATCCTAGGACAATAAATTTGTTACTAAAGCCCCAACGGCATTGCTGGTAAACTAGAAAGAACAAACACTCCAAAAATGTGGGCCACACCGTTCCGTACACGTATTGAACACAACCCGGACACTCCAAATAGGACACAATACAATAGGTGCCGTGTCCGAGACGTTGTGCCCTTACAATGTCATGTTGTATCCGTGTGTGTACAACATATCTGGTAAATGGCAGGGCTCTTTCTTGCTTTCCATATAATGCGTCGGAGATTTTAGAAAATACACATGTCAACCCAAATGGTTGTTGCTATATGCTCCAACATTGAATCATCCATTTTAACTGAATAACCAGATAAAATAGACCTTATCTTAGTCAACCCTACTCAATCTAGTTAAAAGGATGATTGTTTTTCTATAAAAAAAGAGGGGGGGGGGGGGCTGAATTGCAACTTGATACTCTCAATTATTCTATTTTTTGAACTCGATATCCTAAACTTTTGTACTCGACAACTTGATACCATCAACTATTGAATATTTTTAACTTGATACCCAAAAAATAAATAAATAAATAAGACAAAACTACCCCACATTTCCCAACCCAAACCCCCCCCCCCTCCCAGCTGGCGGAAGCCCGCACGGAGAGGGGGGCAGGGTGCTGCAGCCGGCAGGGAGGAGGGGGGCAGCCGGTGGAGTGGGGTGGAGGATGGACGGAGACAATTTTGTCCTAAGTTCCGATTCCAAAGCCCAATCAAAGCATCACAAAAGAATAGAGATGAAAATTTAACACTCACATTCCGGTCGAGGCTCCGCTGGGAGCGGACGCTCGGTACATCCCTTTGTTGGTGTAGAGATCCACCTCGACCGTGGGTATCCCCCTGCTGTCGAGGATCTGCCTCGCCCTGATCCTCGTGATCGCCGAAGGGACCGCCTTCTTCATGTGGTTCGACTGCCATGGGAAGAAGAATCCAAGCAAAGGTAGGGTTTTTAGGGTTTGGGAGAGAATTTAGGGTTCTGGAGAGAGAAGGGTGGGGGGAGCTTACGATGAAGAGGACTGGATCTGGAGTCTTGGCCCTGACCGCTGCATTGACGGCGTCCTCGATCTTCCGGGAGAGCATATGCTTGTCCAAATACTCCTGCACCGACATTTTCTATTCTTCTTCTTCTTCCTTCTTCCGAATTACGAAACCCTACTTTCTTCTTCTTCTTCTCCCTTCTCTGTTTATCCTGCAGGGAAATCTTGAAAGTTCAAGTGCCTTAATTAGGCTTTGATACAGACACTACAAAAATGAATTACGAGAGTCTAAATTTTTACCATTGATAATTATAAGTTTGTCACTCGTAAAAAATACTCACCGAACTGTTCACTTTCAATTAATTTTTTTTATAATCGGAATTTGACAGTCCTACCAATTTTGACAGTCCTAACAATTGGTAGAACTGTCAAAATTTTGACAGTCCTAAACAAATATGTTAATTTTTTAGGAATGTCAAAATTTTGACAGTCCGGAGGGAAGGGCTACGCGAGGCGACACGAGGGCGGGACTGCGTGGAGGCCCGAAGGGGGGACGAGGAGGAGGAGGCGGAGGCGGGGGAGGAGGCGAAGACGCGCGCGCGGGGGCGGAAGCGAGGCGTAGGCACGCACGGGGGCGACGGCGAGGCGTAGGCGTAGGCGCACGCGCTCGTCTCCGCTGTTGCTGTTGCTGTTGATGTTGCTGTTGCTGTTGCTGTTGATGTTGCTTCTGTTGTTGTTGTCGCCGCCGGCGCGAGGCGTAGCCGCAGTCCCCCGCGAGTGCGTGCCTCCGCCGCGCGCAGCCCCCCGCACGTTGCTTCTTCTTTATCACCTTCTTCATCGCCTTCGTGACGGAGCCGACGGGAAGGTGCTTGAGATGCGGTTCGACGGCGACAACGCGGTCGATAGCAAGGTCGACGACGCGGAGAGGCGGGAGCAAGGACGAGGAGAAGCCGAAGGGGGTGGGGGAGGAGCAGAAGGAGGAGGGTGAAGAGGGTGGGCAGCCCTAGTAAAATTTGGATTAGCCTGAGTAAAACTTCTTCCTAACTGGGCTAGCACCAATACTGGGCTAGCCCCGAGTCCATTTTGTAGTGCCTTTATCAAGAGCCCTTAATTACTACTTAGTAACGTGTAAGTAAAAAAATGGTTAAAAAATTAAATATAAAATTATTATAAATAATGTGGTTCGTAGGAATCTAACTCAAGCAACCAAATAAAGGGTGGGGCTATACACACCCCACCCTCTACTTAACACACCCCAAATATTAAACACATCCAAAGTTAAATAATTTAAAATTATCAAAATCCTAAATACACCAACTACATTACCATTTTACCCTTTTCAATTATAACATAAGAACCAAATCCTAAACTATCAAAATCCTAAGCACACCCCCCCCCCCCCCTCTAGAGTGAGTTTGAAACTTTGAAAATTAGGAAGAAGATGATGTATATTGGATATAAGAGAGAAAATTTTAATTTTGGGGTGTGTTTAGAAATTATATTAGGTGGGGGTGTTTGGAATATGGGTATTCATGTCTTTTAATATATATTTACTTTTATTTAATTTAATATGGGGTGTGTTAAGTAGAGGGTGGGGTGTGTATAGTCCCACCCCCAAATAAAGGCAAATTCTATAGGCACTCCAAAGTCTGCTTAGGACAATCCAATTTTTTTTTCAAATTAATTACAAGTTTGCCACTAATATATTTTGCTTGAGGGCAGCCCATATGTTCATATAAAAGCCAATGAAATTTGTATCACAACCTCTCTCTTCTCCCCATGCTCTCTTCTCCCTATGCTCTCTTCTTCCAAAATCTAATTTCTAGCAATTCTCAAAACCCTAGACATTAAAGTGAAGATTAGAGATCAAAATCCTAGTCCCACTACAAAAAAAAAATTACAACATTCAACCGTTATTTGGTATGTCATCGATTAACTATGACGATTATGTTTTTCAAACATTAGGTCCACATATAAATATTGAATTATATGTGTTTAATGTAGAAGAAATGCATCTCGAAGAAATCGGGTCATCTAATACACTTAATCCTCTTTTCGCTACGGCCGAATAACTTGTCGGTTCTTCCGAAGCACGCTTGGTAAAGAATTTGACAATTTATTTTCAAAAATTTTGGCAGTAGGACTGTGGAACTAAATGACAGTCCTATAAATAAGTAGGACTGTCAAACAACTGACAGTCATTTCTTTTCTTATGACTGTAAGTGAAGTTACAGTCCTGACAAGCAATAGGACTGTCACATTTCCTACAGTCCTAGTTATTTTGAGGACTGTCAGTATTTACTATAGTCCTAATTTTCTGCAGTCACTTCAATTTTAAACAGTTTTAGTAACTTTAATTTCTATTGTAGGGGTTATCGTCTTCCGATATTGTGGTACCTCCTCCAATTGCCGTTGATATAGGCACTTTATTCTTGACCGATATTTGCTTTGAATCAAACGAACAAGCGTTACATTGGTGCAGAGGAGTTGGTCAAAAAAATAATATAGTCATTGATATCAAGATCGGCCCGAAACCATCCGGGACGCAAAATTATAGAGCTTGGATGTGAAAGAGGTGGTTTGTTCAGGTATCATGGAAAGAAAGATATAGTTCCCCAAAGAAAAGTTTCAAACATAATCGTTGATACGAGGAAATGCATTTGTCCGTTCAAGATCTCTATTGTAAAAATAGAAGATGTGAAGTGGATAGTCCAAGTGAAGAATGGAATTAACAATCATGCTATTGCCGAAACACTTACGGGTCATCCCTATGTCGGACGGTTGAACAATGTTGAGCGAAAGATAGTTGAAGATTTGTCCAGTTCAGGAGTTACACCCAGACAAATTTATTCCGTCATACGACACGAAGACGAGAATAACAAGTCAACAATGAAGTCAATCTATAACGCAATATCGAACTCAAACGCCAATAGTAAGAAAATAAGAATGGCGATGCAGTAAGTATTGAAGTTGCTTGCCGATAATCATTATGTGGAGTACCATAGAAGACATCCACAGAGTAATGAAGTCCTTACAATATTTTGGGCTCATCCTGATTGCACACATTTAGTTCGATCCTTCGCTGACATATTGGTTCTTGATTATACATATAAGAAAAATAAGTTCAAGATGTCTCTCTTTTACGTTGTTAGCTTCACCTCTACTGAAAAAATATTTTTAGTTGCTTTTTGCTTCATGAAGAGTGAAAAACTTGGGGACTATACATGGTCGTTGAAAAAACTAAAAGCACTTTACACCGGACACAGAGAGCCGTCTGTTTTTGTTACTGACAGAGAATATGCCCTAATTAATACTATAGCTATCGTCTTTCTTCACGCGGATACATTACTATGCACTTGGCATATCAATCGCAATATCCAATCATAATGTAAGTTGAAGTTCGAAAAGGTGAACAGTAAAATTGACAAAGACCTTTTCGAGGAATTCTACAGTGATTGGAATCATGTATGGAGAGCCAGTACGAAAGACAGTTACGACGTGGCATGGTACTTGTTCAAAGAAAAGTGGGAGACGAGGGAGCCAGCATGCATTTCTTATATCAAAGATACATGGCTAGAACCGCATAAAGAATACTTTGTCTTAGCATGGACGAATAAGGTGAAGCATTATGGCACAGTGACCACCAACCGAGTTGAAGGATCACACGCAAAATTAAAACAACATCTAAGGTCATCGGTCGATAATTTTGTCTCTGTTTGGCAAGCTATCAATTTAATGCTAGATCAGATGGTGAACGAAATTAAGGCATCATTTGAGATGAGCATGAATATTGTAAAGCATAAATATAGAAATGAACCCCTTTTGGATGCTTTGATGCATGTAATATCTCACAAGGCATTGGACTTACTATTTGAGGAGATAGGTGGGTCAAAGATCGTGATATTTAATCCCAAGGTTTGCGGCTGTTTACATCGACATATGTTGGGCCTCCCTTGTGCACACGAGATTAACGAATATCATCGTCAATCTAGACCTATTTCATATATGTTGTTGATCAACGTTGGAGGCAGTTGTCGATAATGCCCGTGGTGAAGAGTGACAATGATTTATTTTCTTTTCCACAAGTGAAACTTCTTCACGCAAGGTGGTGTGCCTCATTAAGAGCGGAGCGGGAATCCATTGAGCTTAAAATCCAAAAAATTGCTAAACTGGTAACTACTAGAATGCACGAGCTATCCGTTGTTTCCAATCCTAAGGGAAGACCTCAAACAAGATTGAGTAGTTCACAGAAAAAAAAAGAATGGAGTCAACTACGAGAGATCCATCGTTCTTTGAGCATATTGAACGAAGTTTAGAACAAGCTCAGTCTACTATGATTGTCAATATTGTGACCGGTATGAAACGAAAGAGTAAGCTAACTGTTCGACGAAAAAAACAGAAAATGGACATACCAAGCCTTGATACCGTGTATATTGAAGGCTTCCTACCTGAGATACGCAGTTACATTTGGTCCTTTGATGATGTTCCCAAGGATGGTCATTGTGAATTTTATGTGCTTGCAAGACATCTTGGTTATTTGGATAAAGAATGATATAGACAGGTTAGGGTGGAGTTGTACAATTAGTTGGAGTGTCGTCTTTCATTATACACTAGCATGTTGAGCGAAGAATATATTGGAGAGTTATTGACAAGCATTCCTTGTACCAATACCGTTATCGGCGAAGAGCACTACATGTCCAACCCAATCGCTGCATATTTATTTGCTAATAGGTATAAGATACCAATTGTACTTATTTCAAACAAAATTAACAATACTTTCTTTCTGATATGTGCTCCACCATTCGAGCACAGACTATCTAACATATGTACTATAGGACATATCGGGAACCACTTTTTCATACCAAGGTAGATCGGTAATTCTCCTTTTTATCCACCTTCAATAATTTGGTATAAATATGCACTAGACGCATTGATCGCCTGGACCACACCTTTTACGGATAAAATAAATCTCTATAAGAAATTATTGAAGATGGAGGAGCCCAGAGACATGTCCGTTGGCCACTTTGATATTCAAATCGACTGATACGATTGGGCTATTTATATTTGCACTTTTGTTTCATTTTGTATAATTTTATCGCCTAGTTGGTTCAAGTATAATTTTGTATAATGTTGAGCCATTTTTGTATAATGATGAATCACTTTTGTATACAGTGAAAAAATGAAATAAAAAATCCATAGTATTCAGTATATAAGTGAAAAATCTATAGTATTTAGTGTATCATTGAAACTCTCTGTCATTACAATTTTATACCCATGTCCTTTAGGATTGTCAACAAGTTGTCAGTCCTAACGGTTGGCCCAATGTTTATATTAAGTTTTTGAATATGGCTAATTGATTAAGTTTAGCATTATGATAATCGACCAATCACTATAGTATCTTCTACTTAAACTCAGCATTGTCCAGATATGCAATATTTGCTTGTATATATTTCCTTATTCATATAACATGTACTTGCAGAAAGCAATAAACAATATTAGCAATGGACATATGTTATATGATGATGAGCCAAAACGGAGTTATACCAGAAGATTTCTTTAAACTGCCGACAAAGAAAAATGCATCTTCAAGTCAGCAAATATTTCAGAAGATTGGCGTCATCATAGTGCTCTTGGTTTTCACATGTAATCTTATATTTTATTTGAGTCTAGGACTTATGTAAGTCGAGTCGCACTGGCAACTAGAAAGCAACTCAGTCCACTCAAATAGTCTAAAACCCATCCACCCAGAAATTAGGCCAAAAATATCTTGATCCTATCCACCAAACTAATCCACATACAAACTTGGATCTACATAAAATAGGTAAACCAAACTCAGGTCAAATTCACCCCGAATTCGCACCGAACTCGGTCACCTATTTAGTATAAAATTATTCAGTTGTTATATCCCTGATTTTGTGGCCTCTAATGTTCGAAAATTTAAATATTCTCTACCGAATTCTAGCGAACTCGGTTTGGTAAAACCTATAAATAGAGTTAGATTTTTATATTCTTACTCACTCAACCATTCTTAATCTTTCTATTATATAATGAGTAAACCCTTAGAGCCTAAACTTTCTTATATCCAAGGTTAACTCCCTAGCCTTCTAAGTGCCAAGTGCGGTCTCGGTCTAGAAGTCTATAAGAGTTGTAAAGAGCTTAGCTCCATCAGTTTTCTCTCTTCTTCTGTATGAAGTTGTGAGCCTTCGGATCAAAACTCGTGGTGTATGAAGTTGCGAGACTTCGGATCAAATCTCGTGGTGTAAAGAAGTGGCAAGCCTTCGGATCAAAGCTTGTGATTCACTATTGATGATTATAGTGGATAAAACTCTGAGCTTGAGTTCTCGGGACTGGACTAGTCCTCTCAGGGAAAAATCAGTATATATCACGATATTTGTGTTTGCTCTCTCTTTCTCTTACTTTATTATATTACGTATACAGTGCTAGTTATTTACTGCCTTCACTATGCTTAATTTTTAATTGGGTAGATTATTTCGCTGCACTCTATTCACCCCCTCTAGAGTTGCTTTGCAGTCCTTCAATTAGTATCAGAGTAGGTAGTCACTTATCTAGTTTCTGATCCTAATTGCTTTTTCAATTAATATCAGAGATGGTTCTCTTCATATTTGGATTAACATCCTTAGAGACGTATGGCAACTATTAGATCTATCTATACCAATAATGGTGAAGGCTAGTCCACAAATAGGCCACCCCTATTTGATGATACTAACTACACGTACTGGAAGACACGTATGAGTTTCTATTTGAAATCACTTGATTTTGATCTTAAGTCTGTTGTAATAGAAGGATACAAGAAACCACCTAGAATAGGCATAGATAGCAACCTTGTAGAGAAACCTCATGATAAGTACACAGACACTGAAAAAAATAAGCTAGTCTTGATGCTAAAGTTATTAACGCTCTATTTTGTGTTCTAGACAGAATTGAATTTAACAGTGTCTCCACTTGCGGTACTTCACACGAAGTATGGAAACTTCTTAAGGTCACTTATGAAGGAACCTCCCAAGTGAAGGAATAAAAAATAAGTCGTTTGACACAAGAGTATGAAGCATTCAAGATGAAGCAAGATGAGACAATCACCCAAATATTCACGAGATTCCTCGATATCGCCAACCCTCTATCATCTCTTGGCAAGGAGTACAACAATCATGAAAAGATTCACAAAATACTCAGGGGTCTCACTAAGAACTGGAATTCCAAGGCCACTGTAATCATAGAAGGGAATGATCTTACCATGATGACCCTCAAGACGCTCATGGGTAAGCTGATGACTCACGGGCTTGATCTCAAGGAATTTGAAGGACCCACTCCAAAGGAGAAGACAATTTCTCTCAAGGTGCATCACAAGAAGGTCATAAATTATGACTCCGACGACGATGAATCTCAAGACGAGAAAGTTTCCCTGATCACTCGGAACTTCAGAGAAATCCTAAAGCTTGAGAGATCAAAGAAGAAGGAGCTTAATGACAACAGTGATGAAGAGCCTATATGTTATAACTGTAAAAAGATAGGGCATATAAAGAAAGATTGTCTAACCCTAAGAAAAGGAAATTGTCACAATCACTCATCCAGAAGAACATAATCACGAAAATATGCAAACACTAGTATCTGGCATGAAAGTGAAGCTAGCGAATCTGAATAGGAGAATCCTCGAGAAGCAGCAAACCTATGCTTCATGGCACTGACTGATCAGGTAACGGATAAAAATTCTTACGATGACTTTACTTATGATGAGTTAGGTAATGCTTTTAGTGATCTGCTTGATAATTTTAGAAAGCTTAGAAGTAAGTACAAGCATGCTAAACAAGTTGCTCAGGATTATAAAACTGAGATAAAGAGGCTTACATCTTTACTAAGTGAAGAAAATAATACTTCTAAAAATTTAGACGAGACTTCTGAAGTTAATCTTGATCTCCATGAGGCACTTGCCAAAATTGACAAGGGCTCTCAAGAGAATACCAAACTTAAGAAGGAACTCAAATCCAAAAAGAAGAAGTACTCTAATGCCTCACTTAGAATTGATGTTCTTACTGCTAAATATGATGATTTATATGCCACCTCTAAAAAGTTAGAGATTATATTGGGAAAATAGGTCATACAACCTACTACTCAGTCTAACACGAGATACATGACTAAACAAAAGAGCACTGACAAGAAGACACCAGCAAGCAAACTAAATGCTCCACACTATCATGCATGTAGAACATAGCATACTTCACATAATCATGCATTTTATTATAAATATCCATGCAAGATACGTCACACCACTTCACATACTCATGTCTACCCTTCTATGCCTAACACAAATGCCTATGCTACATGTCATTATTGTGGTTTAAAATGACACATTTCACATTAATGCAAGGCTAGAAAATTGGTTGATATAAATATGTATAGTGGGTTCCCAAAGCTAACAAATATGAATCCAAATCTTGGATACCAAAGTCTTTGCCTAATGATGTAGGTAGAACGCTTTGTGTTGGGATTTAGCACCGAGAAAAATGTTGGTGATTGCAAAGCTACAAAGGTCATCTACCAATCAATTATACCAACATAAGTATGGCCACTTGAGCCACTTTGGTAACGTGCTAATTAATTTTTCTTAAATGTCTAAAATTGTAGAATCTAGCATATTTTTAATCAATATTTTACTACTATCTCTTATTGATATCCTTTAGTTGTTATTATTTTTAAATTAATATGAGATATATGAGATATATGAAACTAGCATGATTAGTTTAATTCTCTTTTGATTCATGGCTAGTTATTGATTAGTTCACACTATAGAGTTATTTACTTTCTATTAGTATGACACAATTGTCTATGCATGCTTTATATCTTTTAGTAAACTTTATTCGTCAAGAATTAGGATTCTAGATTTCATTGTATGATGTTATAATTATCATATATACCTATTAAATCTAAGTTCTTTAAAGTTAAGATTACTTTTGGTTATAAAAAGGGCAATTCTGTCAAAAATGTGTAAATAGCCTAAGCGACACGGTACTTAAGTGTCTTTGGACCACCGCTAGCTGGGATCCGGCCCCTACAGCTAACCTAAGATGATCGACACTTTATTGAATAATGATTTGTTAAGGTCTATTTGCAATTGTTTTCATAATACAACGGTGAATCTAAGTCCTACTTTTGACTTAAAGTTGACAACTTTTAGTATAGACTATAACCATATGACTTTTAGTAAACACTACTTGGTTTTTCTAGCTGTTTCTGTACTATATCACTTAGTTTAAAATTTAGACTTCTAACTAGTTGCAATGATATGCATATTTTATTTTCTACTACATGATTGGATACTAGACTATGATTAGGATATCTGAGAGAAGTTGTTTCATTGTCTCTTGCATATGACTAATATTCAGCTATGCCTCTCTTATATTATTGTTATCCAATATTTTATAGTAATGAATTGAATATGTCTGCATCTAGATACCTTCATGATATGCAAGGTAACTATTCAAGACATTGTTATGGTATACATATCATTATTCTACATATTTTTTTATGTTGATAGTCTAGATACTTACTTTTTACCACATGATCATATTATATGCTTTATACTACTCACCTTGTCTTCATGATATACACTTTATTTGCAGGGGAGCCATAAACAATATATTTTGACAAAGTAGGAGAAATATGTGCATATTCGCCAACGTCGTACTACGGGGACCTTATACACATGTAGAAGCTTCAGTAAAGATTTGTATCAATATCTCCTATTACGGGGGAGCTACTTTTTTATCATGTCAATGGGGGAGAAGTAAGTTTAAGTATGTAAGTATATGTTTAAGTAGTATACGTATAGTGATTTGTGCTTATTGCTTTTAATATATGCATCGATTATATTTGTCTTAAACTTAACTAATTTGCCATAATAAAAAAGGGGGAGATTGTTGGCCCAATGTTTATATTGAGTTTTTGAATATGGCTAATCGATCAATCACTATAGTATCTTCTACTTAAACTCAGCATTGTCCAGATATGCAATATTTGCTTCTGTATATTTTTTTTCGTCTAACATGTACTTGCAGAAAGCATTAAACAAGATCAACAATGGACATATGCTATGTGATGATGATCCAAAACGGAGTTATACCAGAAGATTTCTCTGAATTGTCGACAAGAAAAAATGCATCTTCAAGTCAGCAAATATTTCAGAAGATTGGAGTCATCATAGTGCTCTTGGTTTTCATATGTAATCTTATATTTTATTTGAGTCTAGGACTTATGTAGGTTAAGTCGCACTGGCAACTAGAAAGCAACTCAGTTCACTCAAATACTCTAAAATCCATCCACCCAGAAATCAGGCAAAAAATATCTTGAACCTATCCACCAAACTAGTCATATACAAACTTGAATCTACCTAAAATAGGTAAACCGAACTCGGGCCGAATTTGCCCCAAATTCGCATGGAACTCGGTCACATATTTAGTATAAAATCATCCAGTTGTTATATCCCTAATTTTATGGCCTCCAACGTTCAAAAATTCAAAAATTCCTTACCGAATTTTGGCCGAACTCGGTTTGGTAATAACCTATAAATAGAGTTGGATTTTAACATTCTTACTCACTCAACCATTCTCAATCTTTCTATCATATAGTGAGTAAACCCTCAGAGCCTAAACTTTCTTATCTCCAAGATCAACTCCCTAGCCTTTTAAGTGCCAAGTGCAGTCTCGGTCTAGAAGTCTATAAGAGTTGTAAAGAGCTTGGCTCCATCAGTTTTCTCTTTTCTTTTGTGAGAAGTTGCGAGCCTTCAGATCAATACTCGTAGTGTGTGAAGTTGCGAGACTTCGGATTAAATCTCGTGGTGTAAAGAAGTGGAAAGCCTTCGGATCAAAGCTTGTGATTCACTATTAGTGATTATAGTGGATACAATTTTGAGCTTGAGTTCTCGAGACTGGACTAGTCCTCTCAGAGGGAAACCAGTATACATCGCGTATTTGCATTTGCTATCTCTTTCTCTTACTTTATTATATAGCATATTAACTGCTAGTTATTTACTGCCTTCACTATGCTTAATTTTTAATTGGGTAGATTATTCCGCTGTACTCTATTCACCCCCTCTAGAGTTGCTTTACGGTCCTTCACTAACATCATATAGGACTATCAACTTGTTGACAGTCCTAAATAAAACTTTCTGTATTTCCATATTTTATTTTCAGATTTATTTTGGACTGTCAAGTTGATAGTCCTACATGATGTTAGGACTGTCAACTACTTGGCAGTCCTAATTAAAACTTTCTGTATTTCCTCAGTTTTAATTTGGACTGTCAAGTTGATAGTCCTAAAGGATATGGGTATATGCATAGTTTCAATTAGGACTGTCAACAAGTTGACAGTCCTAACATTATGTAGGACTTGACAGTTCTACTTGAAACTTAACTTTCTGTATTTCCCTAGTTTTAATTTAGACTGTCAAGTTGACAGTCCTAAAGGATATGGCTATATACATAGTTTTAATTAGGACTATCAACAAGTTGACAGTCCTAACATCATGTAGGACTCTCAACTACTTGACAGTCCTAATTAAAACTTTCTGTATTTCTCCAGTTTTAATTTGGACTGTCAAATTGACAGTCCTACATGATGCTAGGACTGTCAACTACTTAACAGTTCTAATTGAAACTGGGTAATACAGAAAGTTTCAATTAGGACTATCAAGTAGTTGACAGTCCTACCAGCATGTAGGACTGTCAATTGATTAACAGTCCTAAAAGACAGGGGTATAAAATTGCAACCATAGAGAGTTTCAATTAGGTGACCACCAACAATGTATGTTTTTCTACTATAATTTTGAAGTTTTATTCCAAAACATCATAGAATAAGTTTTCAAACAAGTTTGATCGCAAAACATCATACCAAAACATCATAGAATAAGTTTCCAAACATATTTGATCATAAAACATTACATAAGTTTTATAATGACAAAATATTACATAAGTTTTATATCGACAAAGTCTCATAGTCCAAAAGTTTCATAACAAAAGTTATAATATTCAAAAAAAGTTTCATAACAAAAGTTATTACAATCAAACTATTTATCATTTCTTCTTTTGGTACGTTGCTCCCTAGCAATGATAAAGTCAAATTCGGTAACAAAGTTATCGATTATTTCCAACTCTTCACTGATTTCTCTGTAATTTTTGCCCTTATGTGCGCGAAGACACTTTCTCAAATGCTTTACTTTTTTAGCCAGCTATGACACGACAAAAAATAGGTTAGTTTGTAAATAATTACAAATCATTCAAATCTATAAGTTATTTCCTCACCATATTAACTAATGCAGTATACAAGACATTTTTGGTGGAAATAGGTGCTAGTACTCCAACAATATCGGGTCTTGGTATGTCAGGGTCCAACAACTTTGGATGGCCGTGTTTAGCATAGTATGTTATGTAGTGGTCGCTACAGTCCGACATCTCAACCACCGGTACTCTCAGAATCTCTAATAACATGTCGTTGCCACTCGGTGAAGAAGTCCGAGACCTAGTTGAACTGGGCCGGGATATAGTTCAAGGGTTTCGTCCCTCCTGGAGCACTTACTAGTTGCAATGTGCACCTCGGTACCGTTTGTTATGAAACCGAACTGACGAAGCACTCTATCAGACATATAAGGCTTCTCAATACCATGGCAACTTATAAGACAGCGAAATAAAACTATTGGTTGCAATGGACGACTACTCTGTCATAGATCCCGATATGGATGTCATACTATTTGTAACGTAATTTAGTAAATTAGTACGACCCAAAAGAATCTAACAAAAAATATGCTCTCTTTTTACCTCTTTTACTGCCATATCTTCATTTGTGTTGCGTATGGTGGCCAATGTTTTAGCACGTTTGGCATCAGCCAAAGTTGGCTTCCATCGGCACATTCTAGGAAGCTGCTCGTCATAACATCGATTAACCTCAGCCCGCTTCAGCATCAGAAAGTGCTTGTATATCAATGCATGTGCATATATTAGAATAATCAACAATTTAACAACGAAATATCATATTATGTATAGAACTGGACAAAAATATTTCCATGCCTGGAGTAGAGTCTGGCATCCTGCTATTGTCCTCGTACTGACACGGGATGCTGAACCAAGCTCGCGGTAAAGATATGCTAGTATACCGCTTCCCCAAGAAATTTTATCCACGATATCCATGTCGAGAAAATTCAATAGATATCTGGCATGAATTGAAGTTCTGGACTTGTCTGGAATGCCGATGGATCCTAAAATGAAAAGCATGTATGCACGGGCCACCATATCGGCAGTTTCTCCTTCAGCCTCCTTGTCCTTGAATGTAAGGAAGGCCATATGACTTCTTGAAATCTTGAAGTATTCTAAAACTACTATCCTCAACTCCAAGAGAATCTAATACAAAGTCTATGACGTGTTCGTACCATGACAAGTCCTTCTCAACAAATATATCATTCACCTTGACCCGACCTTGGACATTGAAACCCAATATGTGATGGATGTCATCCAAAGTAATCGTTATCTCTCCCGTTGGGAGATGGAAAGTGTTTGTCTATGGATGTCAGCGCTCTACGAATGCTGATATAAGCGCAGTGTCCACCGTATGGTACATGTATAAGTCCTAATTGTGCAAATCGGTAGGAATAATTTTGTTCCTGACAGCTTTCCCTAATCGTGCAAACTTTCATCTACTGTACTTTTTTCTCGTGGTTCACGACTGTCGTGAACATACGATAGGTCCTCTGAAAAGTTAACAATCGTTGGAAATTAGCTTCTTAAAATATATAGTAATCTAAATCAAAAAAAAATTATAACGTAATGTACATACCGGCTCTTTCTATATTTTAAATGCAATATGGTTGTCGAACGACAACAACATAGAGCAACCTTTTGGATGAGTCAAAATTGGACTAGTCGGCTGCTGAGAAGTTTCTGAATAATCATCTGGCAGGGTTCGGGCAGTAGGCACGTCTTTATCGGAGGAGAAAGTAGACGGAGGAGTAGTAAGAGCCACGTATTCATTGGAAGAGGAAGAATACGAAGGAGTAGGAGGAGCCGGTTTCTTCGAATGAGACTTGCGTGGCGATGCAGTGACTGGTTCGGCTTCGGCGATAGTGAGTGGTCTCTCAACCACACGGTCCATATTGTGTTCCTTACGCTGATGTTGTGGGTTATTTTCTTTTTACAGCTACCGATTTTCTAAAAAAGAAATAAATAATTTCAGATATACTAATAAACAACTGGGACTATAAAAAAATTCTATATTCCAATTTATATGCAGGATTTATAGAAAATCCTACAGTCCATATATAATATAGGGCTGTAGTCTTTCATACTGTCCTATATATACAATAGGACTGTAGTCTTTCATACAGTCCTAAATATATAATAGGACTGTAGTCTTTTCTATAGTCCTAAATATATAATAGGACTGTAGAATTTTTCTACAGTCCTGTAGGTTTGAAGCCCGACTGTCAGCGTTGTTCGATTTTTTGAAACCCTAAGTTTGATTTTTAGAGTTCACCAGTTCGTATACCAACCCTAAATTAGTTCTAAACTAATATATCTAACTATTTTAGGCATTAGCAAATATTCATGAAAATAAAATCAAATTTACACATAAATAAAATTAAAATCCTAATTGAGGAAGAATATTGGATACATACATAGATTTTTGAAGAAGATTTTGGTGTCATTGCTTGGAATCAAAACCCTAATGGAGGAGTTGGAGAGAAAGGGAAAAAGGAATTTGAATAAGGAAAGAGAGAAAGTGGTTTGAGAATATAAAGAGAGAGAATAGAAATTTAGAATGAAGGGTTTTGGGAAGGTTTGGGGGGAGGTTTGGGCCGTCCTAAGTAAATTTTAGGCTATCCTCAATAAAAATTGCAAAAGTTTGGACAATCATGAAGTAATGGACTTTCCTAAGCAAACTATGGAATTCCTATAAAATTTTCCCAAATAAAATATCTCTCACCTTAACCACTTGAGTTAGAATTATTTAGTTATAAATAAATAATATTAGGTAGTTAAATAATTAGTTAATTTAAAAAAAAGTTAGTGGAGTATTTACAAACAGCTTAGACGGCTCATTTTGATTTCGACAGTATTATGGCACTTTTGGATTTTTTCATGTATCATAGTGTAATTTCAAGTCTTAGCTGCTTATTGCCTTTAAGTGGGTAAAGTGGTCATTTAATCAAAAAAAAACTATGGTTTAAAACTTTCAATGTTTACACTTTCTTTTGGAAGTGTAATCATTAGAAGTCGATTTGTATTTCTCACTTTCATCGATCAGTTTCAACTAACCAAATACTCCCCTATTGTGTGTTTGGTTTTCAACATATTTTTTATCACATTTTCATGTATGATGAATAGTACATATATGTTAATTTTGAGGTAGATCAAAGATGAATCACACTTGCCAGGAACAGAGATTCACGCAAAACTATAAAGTTTGCTCTCTGTCGAATCCTCATATTATTATCGAGATACAGAGATATCACACAAAAGATTCGCCCTCTGATAAAATTTGATTCCAACGATACTTCTTTTTTATTTTAGATTACAAACTGATTAGAGAATAAAAATCGTTCTTCCTTGTAAACACAGTTGTAATTGAGATAGAAAGATTATAATATAGAAGATGAATGAGAAGAAGACAGAGAACATGTCGCTTGCTGGGGTGTTGAAAACCAATATTTCTCAAAGCAAGATTCGCCCTATTTGACGATCTGCTCCCAAGAACCAGCAAGTTCACAAAAGAACTTCTGCAACGCTCATAGTCACCTCTGTTGCTGACTCGAATGGACTCCTGGATTTTGGTGGTGGCTGCAAGAATTATGTCTCTTTAGTCTCTCAATTTTGTATATCACCCAAGGAAGTCACGAAGAGACTATTTATAGAGAAGGGTGTAAACCCTAATCCTAATTCTGTCTACCGACCAAATATGGAAGGATTACAATCAATCAAAACTGAAACCTAAAAGATCAAAATTGATTTAAATTGAATTTATCTACCATAACTGTCCAAATCCCGCAATCAATGTGATATGCACGAAAACTACTCAACCTGCGCATACGAGTATACTCGTATGTACGCATACGCACAACAGCTCATGCGCGCCCGATGCGTACGTACGAGTCTGAGTCGCTAAGCCCCTACGGGGCTTAGCTTCTATGGGATTTCCCAAAAAGAGTGACAAAAACATAAATATTTTCTTGAGAAATTTAACTTAGCCTCTCTAGAAAAAATAACCCACATGGCAACCACATGGGCCACCACACCCCATGTGCATAACTCAATACCAAGCATAGTTATATATTGAGATACTCACTTGGAGTATTTTCTAATGTTGAACTATCTTTCTAGTGCCTAAGAAAACAACTCCAATAATCCTCCACATATCTTAATATATGGGTAGAGCATTCCTCACATTGACTGCACATCATACATTAGGATAGATATCGCTTACGACTTGAATCTTCTCACGTGGGTCAAACAACAGTACAATACTTGTATGGACTGTGCCTTGAATTAACTAGCATAACTGTTATTCTTATCACTCAAACAATAACATCAGTTGTGCCTCTGGTCGCACATTAATGGCCATGTGCTGACCTGGTCTCGGTGTATGTATCTTGGGTGTCTACAAGCTTATCCTCAAGAGACGACCTATATCTCTGTTCATACACTTAGGATAGTTCTTTCAGAGAGTTCAATATTTTCAGCATGATGCCTTGCACTTACTTGCTGTGATACGCCAATATGACATAACCTGAAGCCGAGGTCCGCAACCTCTTGATGGTGTCACCTCACTGTACCATGAGGTCACATGCCTCTTTGTAGTATTGTACTATCACTCTCCACCTCTTCGGCATTAGGCTACCTGCCTATACAAGGTGCTACTATCATTGTGACATGGCCCGAAGCCGAGGCTCTACCTCATCGTGGTGTCATGCCACGGTAGCATGGGGGTACCATCCCCTTTGTAGTGTTGTGTAGTGCCCCATCCCGCTTGGTTTAGTGAGATGGTTCGTTGGTGCAGTGTCATTTGGATTCGGCTCATTCATGGGCTTGTTCAGAGTTCTGCTCGGTCGAGGCAACATGTTCCTTCAGGTGGGTGGTTTCGGTAACCCCGTTACTCCCCGTTCCCGATATATGTGTTAGCGTGTATACAACTTACTGGCATGACTGCCAAGTAAACTTGAGACTAGACCTATTTTCCTTTTGTTATTGGTTCATGGGTTATTTTGTGTGGCTGTTATTTTGTGTGGCTAGGATTTCTTGGAGGGATTCATGACTTGATCCAATGGCTTATTCCCTATATAAACCATTTTCTTTCTCTTTTTCCTCATTCTTCATTTTCATCTTCTCTTTCTCTTTGGAGCTTAGGCAAGTACATTTTGCACAAATGGAGAAACTTTGAATATTTTACTTCTTTAATTTTTCTTGTATATTATTAGTCTAAAATATGTACATTATGATTATATACATCTTTAGTGCTTGGCATTTTCGATTTTGGTGGGTATTTTAGAGTAAATCTAAATTTAAAGTTAGGGTTTTATGGTATTTCGTATGAATTACCCCTTAAAATGTAGTATTTTCGAAAACTAATTATTTTATGTTATAGAAATTTAATTTCGTACAATTTTGACTTTTGTTTCACTTAATTTGGAGTTAAAATGAAGATTTTATGAAAAAAATCAAGTTTGAAACTATTTTTCATGGTGAACTTGCTGTTTTGGGACGATGAAGCCTATGTGGCAAGGGGGCTATGTGGAAGCAATGCTATGCATCATGAATTCCTTGTCGCAGACCCTTCTTGGTAGCATGTGCGCTATGCGCATAGACTCTCTATGTGCATGGATGTCATATGCATGACTATTTTGCATATGCTTTGAGCTATATGCCTGGCTCACTGAACGCATGTTGTGCTATGCGGCATACTGTGCTATGCGGCAGATTGTTATGCGACAGATTTCTATGTACCATGTTTCTATTCTTCAGGCTCATCACTTGCTGCCACGCTGTACTCATGCGACAAGCCTTGCCATGCGACGACTATTGCATTCGGCATTGGTTCCTGTGACAGCTTGTGCATGCGATGACTGCTCCATGCTGCATGGCTTGCATGCAGCGACTATTGCATGCGGCAACTGTCTCATGTGGCAGACTATTACATGCCTGTACTCATGCCTGTACTGATGCGACAGCCTCATACGTGCATATTCTTATGCGCGTATATGACCCTATGCGCATTTATTGTTCATTTTTTTGATTTTTTTGTTTTTGTTATTTTCCTTGGATTATTCTAACTTCTTGTCTTGACCCTAGTAAGTTGTGAGTGACAATAAGCTTAGTGATCTGCAATGCCAAGATTTTCATAAAGGGTGACCAGTAACTGAGATACCTTGATAAAGCTATAGACACAACTATACTATGTGATAAACTTGGCTAGGCACCGAGCATACATCTGACTTGATTTACATGTTACAAAGGGAATAGAGGAAATTATTGGAATGACTATGTGTACCTGACCTGATCAATATGTTTCTATGTGACAAGAGAAATTCATGTGACAAACTAATAGGCATGATATCCTGACTTGACTACTTATAACCGTGTTGATACACATAGTCACTACCATATTTTAGACATGGATAATTTGATCATTTCATATTATTTTTTATTTAATGTTATATTTTATATATTCTGTTTATTAGTTAGTGGACTAGCCTATTTATTTGGACTTGACACTAGTGGACCCAATAGGACTAGTCATAACACATTGAGCCCAATATTGTACTAGACCTATTAGACTCATCCTTTTCATTAAATAGGAGATTAGAATTAGTCTTCATAAAAATTAAAAGCTTCTTATATATCCCTCCTAATTTAATACCTCATAATTAATTATTGGGGGCAATAGTGGCATTGCATATTACTTGGGAGAGGGAAGAAGGAGTCGGCCACATAAGTAGGAGAATTTATTCGCTCTTCATTCATTGATTCCAATCTAGATCACCAATTGTGTTCTCCCCTAAATTGACTCATTCCTCCACCAAATTCTTCCCAAATTACCCTCATTCCCTTCCATTCTCATTATCTAAGGAACTTTGGAGCATGGATTCAAAGGAGCACTTGGAGAAGGAGGCATTGGATGGGAGCTTGTGTCCTAATTGTGTCCATTTGGATTTTACATTGGGAATTTATCTCCCAATAGGTACAATTCTGAATTCCCTCCTTAGTTAAACTATAATACATATATTTGACCATTAGAAACCCTTCATCGGCTTAGGGCTACCCATAGGAACAAGAACTAGGTTCATATGACTTGTATTATGCCTTCTACATTGAGTTTTGTGTCCAATTTGAGGGAATTTCGATATTGGTGCACCAAGTTTTTGTCATTAGGTCTATTAGGTCTAATTAGACTTGTATTTGTAGTATGGGGCTAGATACGTAGCCACAATTGGATACAAATATGACGTATCATGGCACTTTGTGATACACTATGATACATGGGCTCATTTTGGGGGTTTTGTGTATATTAGTGTATTACTCTATAAATTTCATTAGGATTAATCACTTTAGTTGTATCATGAGGAATTTGATATGTATAATGGGTGTTTACTAGCTAGTGGGGGTTTTGGTACTTTAATTGAGGGTGTATCATGAGTATCTTGAGGAGTGAACACTAGGTGTTTGGTTCATTGCCACACTAGTGAGTTTGTATAGTGTATCTTAATATAGATGTCCTTAAATACTATATATATATATATATATATATATATATATATATATATATATATATATATATATATATATATATATATATATATATATAGTATTTAAGGACATCTATATTAAGATACACTATATATATACACACACACACACACACACACACACACACACACACACACACACACACACACACACTTATACTT
>JAYESA010000013.1:85459119-85464119 GCA_036927795.1 Iris macrosiphon
GCTTTGTTTTGGACCTAGAAGCTAGGTGTGGACTTGAGATCAAGGTAAAAACCTAGTTTGACCTAGTCTGACCTAAAAAAATCATATTTTGATTCATTTTACTATATTTATCGCTTTCTTACACTCACTGACATGATATTTCATATATAGGTCAGTGTGATACCAGTTTGGGCATCGAGTACATCATTTGCTCAGGATCAAAGGCGAGTACATTCTATGATAGTTTTCAATATATGGTAGCTTCTATGTTACATATATCTAGTGTAGTTATACATGATTCCTGACACATTGTTACACGGATTGGTATATTCAGGATTCTGTCATGAGATGTTATTTTCTGTTGGACCCTATACATGCCCTGTTATCTTGTATATGTATAGACACCAATTCATGAGAATATTATCTCCCTTCTCATAGAATCCTGTGACATAGTGTATCATGGTTGGATCTACTATACTAGTTGGGGGTTAGAGAGTGTTAGTTAGATATGTGATCATACCCACCCTATACAAGTATTCTTGTACAAGTACCATGTTAGTGATCATATACTTTACGTATGATTAACCTGGCCATGATCCCTATTCATGTTCCCAAGCCGATCACATGTCGAAGCTAGTACTCACACACTTAGTGTAGTTTCTTATTCTTGTTTTCTTGTACATGATATTTTATTACCTGCTCATTTACATTCTGTATTTCCATTTACCCGTTCCTATCTCTGTTTCCTGCTTTTATTTCATATTATGTATTTCTTACTATTTAATATTTCATAGTTTTTATCATTTATTTGGAACTGCTATTAGAGGTGTGCTTCGCTCCAATTCTGACTGGATATATATTTTTAGATGATTAAGATGACTGGTATCCTACACACTAAGAACCTCAGGACATAGTGGGTATAGAGTTGGAGATTGTGGCTCAGGAGAAGCTGATACCAGTTGAGGGAGATGATCAGCTAATTGCAGATAGTTAGGCTATTATATGGATATGTCCCCTGTTAGACATTTTGGCATGTATATTATTTTGGAGACTATTGTATTGTGGCTAGACCATTAGACTTTGTTGAAGATTATTAGTGATCGTGATTCATTTTTTCTATTCCATATTGTGCGATATCTTCCTCTATTTTTATTGTGATTGTGATTGTGATTATGATTGTGATTGTGATTGTGATTGTGATTGAGTATTGAATATTATTTTGTTCTCCATTTGGAGTTGAGTTATCTTGACAGGTACATATATATTGTATGGGATTTTTAGATAGTATTGTTGACCTAGACAACGTTCTACCACCGATGTTGTGGCGTAGGCTAGACGTACCCACGTACTCGTACCCTTACACCAGGTGCGAGTCGTGACATATTTTTGTGGTGGCCCATGCGTGTCAAGGTAGTAGTGCTCAGACTTGGAGTACTACTACAAGCCTGCTATAAGATATAGGACTTAGGATATAGGATGAGATAATACTCAATCACAACTAGGAATATTTTTAATCTATTAATTTTGTTATCCTTATCAAACTAGTATTTGCTTCTTTGAATATAACTCTCCTTCTTTGATGATATCGTATCTTACGTAATATTGATTCTTTGTTTTGATCTGCCTTAAGGATGCTGCCAAAGACCAGATTCCAGTGCTCTGGCGCAGTTTTATTGAGTTCGGTTACTTCTTCACCTTTGAGGCGGGCAGCATCAGTAGTTATTGCTCCATATTCTCCAACTCAGAGGGTTGCCTCACCGGTCCAGGTAGGGGCTTCAGCAGCAGCTTTTGGGGATGCTCCTTCACCAGTTCCGAGGGATGTTCCAGCAGTCACAAAGGACTTTCCACCCCCACTATCCATGCCAGCAGAAGTGACGCAGATGTTTGCCATGTTCCGGGAGATGATGACAGCATATCAGAGGCATACAAATATTTTACGTCAAGGCATCGAGAGTGCCCACCAGTTAGCACTAGCAGCTATGGAGAAGGTAGCGCTTGTCCAACCGCAGATCGTACCACCTCATCCCTCCCTACAACAGCCGAGGCCAGGTACCATTATTGATTTCAAGAGGATGATGCCCAAGGACTTCAAGGACACAGAGGGGATCTTGTACGCCGACGATTGGATTAAGGATATTAAGAGGAACTTGCGACCGACACATATTTTGGAGAGTCTACAGATAGAGACGGCCGACAACCAGATGTTTGACATAGCCCTGACATAGTTTCGCACAGATCTGAGGATTGCGACGCCCGGTTTGACTTAGGAAGCTTTTAAATTGCTTTTCAAGGAAAAGTTCTTCCCTGACATAGCTCTGAGTGCCTTAGAGAGTCAGTTACAGGACCTCGTTCAGGGGAATATGTCAATGGATGAGTACGACGCCGAGTTCTGTCGATTGGGCAGATTTGTGGAGGTGCGGAACCCCCTAGTGAGAGTGAGGAAGTTTCGAAAAGGTTTGATCAGGCAAGTCAAATCTTACACCAGGGGCCACCGCACTATGACATTTGAGGAGATGTTGATAGATGCCTAGAGGGCAGAGGATGACTTGGAGCTCAAGTCCAAGAGGGGGAGAGACGTATTCGGAGGAGCTAGCAGCAGTGCGGGTCAAGCCAAACGACCCCATTTTCAGCAGCAGAGGACTTTTTAGCACTGTAGTTCCATGCTCCAGTTTGGGCACCAGTTCAGCAGGTTCCACAATAGCAGCAGCAGAGACGGGTTCAACAGACTCCCACCAGTCACTTCTGTAAAAAGATAGGTCATATCTGGGAGGTTTATAGGATGAGGTTGGGCATTTTCTTGTATTGTGGCACAGAGGGACATAAGATGAGGGATTGTCCTGTGTCTCCTCATCGTGTAGCTCAGAGAGCATCTCCATTTCAGAGAGCACCAACGAGGCCAACAGCGGGTCAGTAGAGGGGACCTCCAATGCAGACACAGCAGCAGAGATTCACCCACCACCAGCAGAGAAGCGCACCCCAGGGGCGAGCATTCGTCATGACGGTCAAGGAGATCGAGCCAGTGGGAGATGTGATATCAGGTTTAGTTATTCTTAATTCTATTTCAGCATATGCTTTATTTGATTCTGGTGCTTCCTATAGTTTTGTATCTGTATCTTTTGCTCTTAAACATCGTTTAGAGGCTGAACCTTTGGCTAGGACTTAGAAGATCATGACTGGGGGAGGCATTATCTTTATTAGTAATGTTTGTAAGGATCAAAGAGTTACACTGGGAGGCTGGGAGTTGCATGTGTGCTTACTCGTAATGCCACTTTTGAGCTACGACATAGTACTCGGGATGGATTGGTTGAGTAGGCACCATGCTAGTATAGATTGTCGTGGAGGCAGGATGTTGTTTCAATCGCCAGGGGAGCCAGAGTTTGAGATTTCTAGAGGAGCAGAAGAGCAGAGCGAGGATACCATATGTGGAGCCATGGTGGAAGAGAAGAATAAGCTTCTACATCCTTTGATAGCAGAGTTTATGGATATTTTCCCGGAGGAGCTGTCGGGCTTGCCGCCAGACTGAGATATAGAATTCTCTATTAACTTGGTGCCAAGTGCAAAGCTGATATCTTAGCCCATCAGATCCAGTTCATCATCTTGGGGTACTCCGGTATTGTTTGTACCAAAGAAGGATGGATCGATATGCATATGTATCAACTACAGGGTTCTAAACAACCTCATTATCAAGAAAATATATCTGCTACCGAGGATAGATGATCTCTTCGATCAGTTGAGCGGAGTGAAGGTATTCTCTTAGATAGACTTAAGGTCGGGCTACCACCAAGTGAAAGTGAAGAAGGAGGATATTCCGAAGATAGCTTTTCGGACTCGGTATAGCCAGTTTGAGTTCATGGTAATGGTGTTTGGGTTGACCAATGCCCCAGCGGTATTCATGAACCTGATGAACAAGGTATTCCACCAGTATCTTGATGACTTCTTGGTAGTATTTATCGATGATATTTTGTGTATTCGAAGACCCCAGAGGAGCACGAGGAGCACCTAAGGATAGTTCTGGAGACTTTCTGGAAGAAGAAGCTTTATGGAAAGCTCTCGAAGTGTGAGTACTTCCTTGTTAAGGTTAAATTCCTTGGTCATGTGGTGATAGGAGATATGATATCAGTTGACCCGAAGAAGATCTAGGCAGTAGAGTCGTGGGCTACTCCGAGTTCAGTGGAAGAGATCAGGAGTTTTCTGGGGCTGGCAGGTTATTATAGGTGATTTCTATATGACTTTTCCAGGATTGCAGAGCCGATGATTATGCTGGCCAGGAAGGATATAGATTTTGTCTGGACAGAGGATTGTCAGGCAAGGGTTTGGGTTGTGTTCTGCAATAGAATAAGAAGGTGATTGCCTATGCTTTCAGGCAATTACGTCCTCATGAGAAAAACTACCCCCACCTACGATTTAGAGTTGGCAGCAGTCAATTTTGCTGTAAAGCTGTAAAAATACTATCTGTACAGACAATGTATGGAGATCTTAACAGACCACAAGAGCTTGAGTACGTGTTTACCCAGAAAGAGCTAAATATGAGACAACGACGATGGTTAGAGGTGAGAAAGGACTTTGACATATCTTTATAATACCATTCAGGGAAGGCGAACATAGTCACTAAAGCCTTAAGAAGGTAATCGGAGACTATGTACTTGACGACATACATATATTTATTGGTCGATCTTGAGAGCTTGGGTATTGAGGTGCTAGTTCTTGGTGTCAAGGCACAGATATGACCCGCGATATAGGCACCACCGCAGTCGCGTTGTGGCTGGGCACAAAAGCTGTGATTAACTGCATCATGGTGTCCATTTGCTTCTTCTGATGTACAGTAAGTCAAGCTTAGATCTGCGCTTGTTGGGGCACCACTGGCCTCTACTGCACCTCCATCAAGGGCATCATCATTTTTGTTTGAACCTGTCCCTCCAGACTCTCCAGAACTTTGTGCGTCATTTAGAATAGTCTGTCACGACCCGCACCTGGTGTAAGGGTACGAGAATGTGGGTACGTCTAGCCTACGCTGCAGCATC
>JAYESA010000013.1:85469119-85574119 GCA_036927795.1 Iris macrosiphon
ATCCTGACACAATGATTTCATGGACTGGTACTATATGGATCCCGTCAGAAGATATTATCCCTTACCGTGTTCAGCGGGTACTCGTGTACATTGTATCTTATCGTGTATACTGGGTATTGATGATATTTCGTGTTCACATACTGCTCGTGTTCAGTGTGCTTATTCGTGTACACCCATCGCTCGTGTTCGGTGGTTATGATATTCTTGTACACCCACCGCTCGTGTTCAGTGGTTATATTTCGTGTTCGTAGCATGTCGTGATTGGATCCATTGGTATTAGTTGGGGGTGGGAGAGTAGGAGTTGATTATGTGATCAAAGCCCCATTGTTACATCGTGTACATTCTGGTTACATACCTCACTTGTAATCCGTCTTACCTGATCATGTTCACCCAACCCGATCACATAATGAACTTGTATTCTGAGGCACATTAGTTTAGATTGTAGTTACTTTATCTTGTTGCAGATATTCATATTATTGATCTATATTCTCGTACATTACCTGTATATCTTGTTAATTCATTCATATATTTAGTGATCTTGTGTTTCATTTCTATATCTGTTTATATGCTCGATTATGCTATTGAAACCGCTTTCAGAGGTATGTACTTCGCTCTAATCCTGACTGGATTTTTTCCAGATGATTGGCTTATAGAGCAATGTCCCACATTCTACGGTCCTCAGGACGGTATATCTTTAGAGGATCCTTTGGTAGACCAGGAGGAATTAGTTGCAGATCCTGAGGAGGTCTAGTTTATTTGTGTTAGACTTGTATTATATTATATTGTTGAGATTCATTGGGTTGTATATTATTTCAGTTTCTGGTTTATATCTTATTCTTTCCTTCGCTATTCCATTCGTGCTTATCTTCCTTACTTTGCATTGTGATTGAGTTTAGTTATATTGTGAGATATCATTTTGTTCCTCCGTTTGGAGTTGAGATGATTGACATGTACCATATTATATTTTTGAGATGCTAGATAGTTAGAAATGACCCAGACAACGTTCTACCGCCGATTCTGTGGCGTAGGCTGGACGTACCCACATACTCGTACCCGAATATCCGGGTGCGGGTTATGACAATATATATATATATATATACATATATATATATATATATATATATATATATATATAAATTACCTAACACTTTATATATTACCTAACACTTTATATATCATAACTAATACCTTTACTCACTAATACCTTACCCTTAGGTAAATACCTTAGCATATATTACCTATATGAATACCTTAGCTTATCTACATATAGTATTATCTTAGTATCCTTCTAACCCAAATCAGATACTTCACTGATACTATCTGACATCCAAATTCCCAACTCCACATTCAAGTGACTGCTCCACACTAACACACCCTCACCTAACTTCAATCAGGTACCTACACCAAATCCCTTGCTACCAACACTCACTTGCAGTGCACTGAACATACTGTACACTGCTCAAGCACTTGTGTGAAGTCCACAAACAAGGATATGGACATATATGCTTGTCGGTATATCAGGCAGTGGTCACTAGCTGTATGTTATATTAATTGATGATATATGTCAGTATATATATTTGGCCTCTTGTTCTATGCTATGCCAGTTTTTCTATTTAGGTTTGACCTACCCATACACACCAAAGTTGTCTTCAAATTGCATTTACTTAGTTGGTTAGTTCACCCTTATGTTTATTCTGTATTTATATGGCATATAATTTTTGTATCTTGTTACGTCCCTTTAAGTACCTAGTCTCCTACTAGATTTGCAGTGTTGATTGACGTTGAGTTCTGTTGGAGCTATTGATGAGTATCATCTCGATATATGGGTATCGTTATTAGGTATTTGTATCAAGTCTTTCATTATTCATCTATTATGTTCTTATTTCTTATTTTCTGCTGATATAGCCTAGTATTTGTAGACTCATATTATTTCTTTCGAGCATATTCGGACATGTATAGTGTGGGGTGCACTGTAGTCTAATTATGGAGGGAATTCAAGGGAGGTTTCCTAATGGTCAAATGCATGAATTAGAGTATTTATGGAGGGAATTCAAAATTTACCAATTGGAAAATGGATTGCCAATGAATCACTCAAATTGACACAATTCGGATACAAGGTCCTTGCCAATTCTTTCTTATCTAAGTGTTCCTTGCAATTCAAGCTCTAATGCTTCATAGATGATGAAATTGAGAGAGAATGAGAGTGAATTGAGTGAATTTGGTGGAGGGATAAAGTAATTTGGGAACTAAATTTGGAATCTAAAATTTGAAATAAACTAATGAGAGGAGAGAGAGACCTCCCCCTCATATGGCCGCCCCCTCTAGCCCCTTCTCCAAGTAATCCATATTGACAATAATGCCTCTATTAGTTAATTAAGAGGTTTAATTAGGAGGAATATATTAGGAAGCTTCTAATTCTTTATGAACTAATAAAATCTTCTTAATTAATTAAAGTAAAGGTCTAATTGGGCCTAGTGTAATGTTGGGCTAAATGTGTCATGACAAATTAATGGGTCAACTAATAACAAGTCCAAATAACATAGGCTAGTCCACTAACAAATAATTAAATAGCACAATACAATATAATTAATTAGTAGAACAATATATAATATTTAATTACTAAATAATAAATATGCTAATGAAAAAAATATCCTCATCTAGAAATATAGTAGTGACAAGTCTAGCCTCCTTAGAAAAAATTTGTCCTTAAAATTTAAGGAAGAACTAACACTATAACAAGCAATCATACAAGAGAGAAGAACGATACCTCATGGCTCAAACAGATAAGGGTATATCTCGCGTATCCCGACTTTCCTCTCCCAGGTAGACTCTTCCAGAGAGTGATGCCTCCACGCAAAGTGTACCAAGGGAATCATCTGGTTCTGCATCACCTTCTTCCTGTGATCCAGAATCTCCACAGGCGACTCTGGGTAGCTGAGAGTCGGACCCACCTCAATCTCCAAGTGGTCTAATACGTGACTAGGATCTGCTACGTATCATCTAATCTGTGACATATGGAACACATTATGTACTCCCTCTACTGCAGGCAGCAAGTCTAGTCTGTAAGCCACTGTACCGACCCTCGTAAGAATACTGAAGGGTCCGATATACCGTGGACTAAGCTTCCCACCTCCACCAAAGCGAATCATGTTCCGTGTCAGAAAAATTCGCAAGAACACCAGATCTCCAACCTAGAACAAAATACAGCCTTAATACTCAATCTAAAACAAAGCAATCACAATCAATGCAAACAAAACCTATATCTCAAACTCCAAGGGTCTCCGATGGCTATCGGCCCAATGTTGTTTTCTATCTTGCGCCACCCGAAGTCTATCTCTAATAAGCTTTACCTTCTCAGCTGCATCCATAATCATCTTCGGTCCCAACAAGGCTCTCTCACCAATATCATCCCAAGATAAATAGTACAATACCTCCGTCTATATAGAGCCTCGAATGGTGACATCTCAATACTGGCATAGTAGGTGTTGTTGTAAGCAAACTCTATCAAGTAAAGATGATCCTCCCAAGAGCCTCTGAAATCCAAAACACAAGTACAAAGTATATCCTCGAGAGTCTGAATAGTCCTCTCCGACTGCTCGTCTGTCTGGGGTGATATATGGTAATAAACTCGAGCTAGGTGCCCAAGCTAGCCTGTAAACTCCTCCAGAAGTGGGATATAAAATGACTATCTCGATCTAAGACTATGCTCACAGAAACTCTATGCAACCTGATAATCTGTTGCACATATATATTTGCTAGCTTTTTCGTAGATGTACCCACTTTGAATGGCAAGAAGTGGGCCAATTTGGTCAACCTGTCTATGATGACCCAAATCGTTTTTTTCCCTCCTGGAGAACGTGGTAGTCCCAAAACAAAACCCATGGTAACATGTTCCTATTTTACTTTGGAATGGGTAAAGGCTAGTAAACCACCTGGCCTCTGCTTCACTGCCTTTATCTGTTGGCACACTAAACATCTGGATACGAAGTGCGCCACCTCCCGCTTTATACCATACGACCATACATGCTCCCTCAGATTTCTATACATCTTATTGGCACCTGGATGAATAGAGTAATGAGATTGATGCGCCTCCAGGAGAACCGCTTCGCCCAACTCCCTACTCGACACATATAGTCTGGTGTCGTACCGCAATGATCCATCATCAGTAATAGTGAAGTCCTCAGATAACCCCATCTGAACATGTGCTCTCATGCTCCTTAGAGACCTATCGTCATACTGTGTAGCTCGAATCCTGTCTATCAGCTTTGACTGTAACTATAGTCCCCACATCGGCATCTCAACACTAGGTACCAGCACCTCAATATCCAAGCTATTAAGATTGTCCAATAAATATATGTCCGTAGTCAAACACATAACCGCTGGATACCTCCTCAAGGCATCAGCGACTACGTTGGCCTTTCCTGGATGGTACTGTAATGATATGTTGAAGTCCTTCATCAACTCCAACCACCGTCGATGTCTCATGTTCAGCTCTTTCTGTATAAACACGTACTTCAAGCTTTTCTGGTCTGTAAAGATCTTCACACACTCTCCGTACAAATAGTATTTCTATAGCTTTAGAGCAAAAATGACCGCTTCCAACTCCAAATCATGGGTAGGGTAGTTCTTCTCTTGAGAATGTAATTACCTGGAAGCATAGGCAATCACCTTCCCATTCTGCTGCAAGACACAACCCAAAGCCTTTCCAGAAGCATCACTATAAATAGTGAATCCACTGACCCCGATGGCAACATCAACACTGGAGTTGTCTTCAATCTTCTCTTCCGCTCATTAAAAGTGGCATGACAATCTTCTGTCCAGACAAACTCTACATCCTTCTTGGTCAGCCTAGTCATCGGCTCTACAGTCCTAAAGAAGTCCTGTACAAATCTTTTGTAATAACATGCTAGTCCCAGAAAGCTCATGATCTCTGCCACTAAACTCGGAGTAGCCTATGACTCCACTTCTAAAATCTTCTTCGGATCTACTGTGTTTCCAACACTTGTAATCAGTTACCCAAGGAAGTCAACCTTGTCAAGGAAGAACCCATACTTCGAAAGCTTTTCATAAAGCTTCTCCTTCTTGAGAGTATCCAGAACTATCCTCAGGTGCTCCTCATGCTCCTCCAGGGTCTTTGAATAGACCAGAATATCATCAATGAATACCACCAAAAACTTATCAAGGTACTGGTGGAACACCTTGTTCATCAGATTCATGAATATCGTTGGGGCATTGGACAACCCAAACGGCATCACCATGAACTCAAACTGCCCATACCGAGTACAAAAAGCTATCATCGGAATATCCGCCCTCTTCACTTTCACCTGGTGGTAGCTTGACCTCAAGTCTATCTTTGAAAATACCTTCTCTCCGCTTAACTGATCGTAGAGATCATCTATCCTTGGTAGAGGGTATTTATTCTTGATAGTGAGGTTGTTTAGAGCCCAGTAGTCGATACACATCCGTACCGACCCTTCTTTCTTTGGTACAAACAATACCGGTGCACCCCACGATGATGAACTAGATCGAATGAAGCCTTTGTCCTGCAACTTATCCATATACTTCTTAAATTCTACTAGTTCACTATTGTTGACTCTATAGACATGCTGAGGTATCGGCTCTGTACCTAGCACCAAATCTATAGAGAACTCAATATCTCGGTCTGGCGGCAAATTCGACAACTCCAAAAAAAAAATCTACAAGCTCTGTTATTAACAGATATGGTAACTCTTTCTCTTTCACCATGGCTCCACAGATGGCATTCTCACTCTGCTCTGCTGCTCCTCTAGCAATCTCAAACTCTGGCTTTCCTGACAGTCTCAATAATACCCTGCCTCCACGATAATCTATACTAGCATGGTGCCTACTCAACCAATCTATTCCGAGTAATATATCGTAGTTCAAAAGTAGCATTACGAGTAAGCACACACTCAACTCTCGGCCTCCCAGTGTAACTCTTCGATCTTTGCAAACATCACTAACCAGGATAATGCCTCTCCAGTCGTGATCGTGCAAGTCCTAGCCAATGGTTCAGTTTCTAAACGATGCTTAAGAGCAAAAGATACAAATACAAAAGAATAGGAAGAACCAAAATTAAATAAATCATAAGCTGAAAAAGAATCAAGAAGAACTGAACCTGATATAATATCTTCTTCTGGTTTGGTCTCCTCGACGGTCATGATAAATATTCGCCCCTATTGTGCACCTCTCTGTTGATGTTGTACGAACCTCTGTTGTTGTGTCTGTAATGGAGGTCTTCTCTGCTGACCCGCGGGTGGCCTCGCAGGTGCTCTCTGAACTGGGCTTCTCTCTAAGTTATACAACGAGGAGATATGGGACAATCCCTCATCTGATGTCACTCTGCATCACAATACAAGCATACTCCCAACCTTATCCTATAGACCTCCAGATATGGCCTATCTTCTTACAAAAGTGACAGATGGAAGTCTGTTAAACCCGCCTCTGCTGCTGCTGTGGAACCTGCTGAACTAGTGCCAGAATTGGAGCTTGCAACTGTTGAAAAGTCCTCTGCTGCTGGAAATGGGGTTATTTAGCTGGACCCCACTGCTGATAGCTCCTCCGAATATGCCTCTGCCCACTTGGACTTGAGCTCCAAGTCATCCTTCTCCCCTGAGCATCCATCAGCATCTTCTCGAATGCTACAGTATGATGACCCTTGGTAAGAGATTTGACCTCTTTGATCAATCCCTTTCAGAATTTCCTCGCTCAGGTAAGGGGGTTCTGCATCCCATAAATTTGCCCAATCTACAGAACTTCGTGGCGTACTCGTCCACCGTCATGCTCCCTTGGACGAGGTCCTAGAACTGGCTCTCTAGGGCACTCAGAGCAACGTCTGGAAATAAATTCTCCTTGAAAAGCTCTTTAAAATCTTTCCAAGTCAATCCTGACGCCACGATCCTCGGATCCGTACGGAACCATATCAGAGCAATATTGAACATCTGGCTGCCCGATGCCTCAGTATATAGGCTCTCTGGAATCTGTGCCAGCCTCAGGGTCCTTTCTATGTCCTTGATCCAATCGTAGGCATATAAGATCCTCTCTGTGCCTCTAAAGTCCTTGGGCCCTATCCACTTGAAATCAATGATGGTACCTGGCCTCGACTGGTGCGGGGCAGGATGAGGCGGTACGATCTACGGCTGGACAACCTCTACCTTCTCAACAGCTGATAGTGCTAACTGGTGAAGCACTCTCGATGCCCAGATGTAGAACATCTGTATGCCTCTGTTGTGCTGCCATCATCTCCTGAAACATGGCAAACATATGTGTCCTGTCTGCTGGCATGGGTGGTGTAGGTGAAAGGTCCTCTGTGACTGTTGGAACAACCCTCAAAACTGGTGGTGGAGAACCTCCAAAAGCTATTGAATCTCCTACCAGAACCGGTGAGGCAACCCTCTGAGCTGGAGAAGGTGGAGAAGTAACTGTTCTTCTCGCATAGGATAAAGTATCCGACCTCGATGAAACTGTACCAAAGCGCTGGGATCGGGTCTTCGACGGCATCCTGAAGACATATTTAAAACGAAAGGATCAATATTCCTCAAGATACAATAACATCAAGGAAGGACAATATTATTTCAAAGAAAATAATTATTCAGAATGATAACGATAATAAATTCAATATATTAGAAATGTTCCTAATTATGATTGGGTATCCTCTCACAATATATCCTATATCCTATTGCATGCTTGTAGTAATACTCTAAGTCTGGGTACTACTACCTCGACCTGCATGGGCCACCATAAAAATGTGTCACGACCCGCACCCGGTGTAAGGGTACGAGAACGTGGGTACGTCCAGCCTACGCTGCAGCATCGGCGATAGAATGCTCTCTAGGTCAACAATACTATATAAATATCTCACATAATATATATGTACCTGTCAATGTATCTCAACTCTAAATAGAGGACAAATAATAAATAATACTCAATCATAATAAAACTAGAGGAAGATGTAGCACGATATGGAATAAAAAAAATAGAATCACAAGTCACAATACAACTCATAATCAAGTCTAATTGTAAACACCCGAATTTTTCAGAAATTAAAATATGAATTTTAGGATTTTTTTCATAATTTTTAACTAATTAAAATAAATGTTTTTCAGAAACTAAATTTTTTTGAGGATTTAAATAAATATTAAAATATTATGAAAATAATATTTTTGAGTGTAAAATAAATAATTAGTCATACTATAATTTTTCTGGAATTTATTGGACCAAACAACTATTTTTAAACACCTAAAAACATCCTTTTAAAATAAACCAATATAAACCAACCTGAATCGAACCGAACCAAACCGGTTAAAATGAACTGACCCAACCCAAATCTTCGTGGGTCGGATCTGAACCAAACCCGACCCAAAATCCACTAGCCCGACCCCTAGCTACAGTAACTATCCCCATTTCTTCCCGACGGTTTCCCCGACTCTCCGCCCGCCGTCGCTCCAATTTCCCTAACCGCCGCCTCCTCCGTTCGGCTCCCCGACCGTTCTGCTGCGCCCCTTCGCCTCCTCACCCGCCGAGACCCTTCGCCTCCCGCAACCGCGACCTCTTCCCTCCCAGTACCGGTCCCCTCCACTCCCTATAAAACCCGTGGCCGATGAACCCCCACCATCTTCCCCATTATTCTCTACCGCCTCCGTCATTTCCCCAACACCTCGACGCCGACATCCCTCACCACCGGCAATCACCATTGCATCTCTCCACCACTAGAGCCCGACGCCCCTCTGCACGACCCCGACTCCTCCGGCCACCCGAGATCCCCTGCGATGCCTCCGCCCAGAACCCCGACGACTTTGCCACGAACCCGCCGATGAGCACAGTATCGCCGACCCCGCCGCCGACCAGCGAGCACAGCAGCAGCAGCAGCATCGCCATGCCCCGCAGTCGCTGCATCGAGCCACCCCGCGTACACAATATATAGTCAATTCTGACTCCTCGTTCCGGTGAGTATTTCTCTCTCCTTGTCGCATTGTTTTTTGAACTGTCTGTTGTGACACGTTCCCTGTGTAACCCTATCGAACCCTATGTAATTAGACTGGGCTATCGCGTCCTGTGTCGGTCTCAAATTGTGACACAAAAACAGGAAAATTTACCCCTATTTCTGAAATTCAGAAATTGTCCCGAACTTACAAGTTCACGGCCAACCTGTTAACTAATTCTGGAATTCACTCAAACTAACCGAGTTTTAAACCATATAATTAGTTTAATTTTATGTGATGTAGATTATAATTTATTCTCGGGTGAAGTTGACAAAAAATCTTGGTTAATAAAATCCAAATTTTCTCGAACTGGGTGCGACCTGCTAAACGAGGCGACTTCGTCGTGTGCAAATTTTACCGAAAGGTGCACATCGTCAATACGGACGTGTAGGATTTTGCAAAAGTTAATTTGGATGTGCGTGCACACCGAAATCAACACGTATCCGTCGAAATTATCCTGTATTGGGCTTATTCTGAAACTCATTGTAACTTCGTGTGTGCTTGTCGTTTCGAAATAAAATTTGCACTATCGGACTCGTAGCATTACGTTTGTCTTGTGACCCAAGTTTGGTTCGATTCTGAGAACGTTGACAAAATTCCGTATCGTGGGCCCCACGGCTCCACTTGACGGGCAATTTTGTGATCGGCTCATCGAAATCCAGTTCTGGATATTCCGTTGGGTTTGTATCATCGTTCTGGACTTGTAGACACTAAGTTTGATAAATTTGGAGAACTTTGTCTCTGGCATATTTTTCGGTGCGAAGTGGGCCACATGTGGACCCCGCTTTGACCAAAAACTGTCAAGTTTGCCCCTGTGTTCAAATTGGACTTATGGATAGGCAATCCTAGCTATTTTATATCATCTGAGCATGATGGCCATGATTATTTCAGCATTCGAAGGAGTACCTGATGATCTTGCTGTGACCGGAGCAACTGTTAGATTCTAAGCACCAGCCAAGTGTACCTTGCCAATCTTGCAGTACTTGCTTCATATTATTCTCTTGATTTATTTATGTGATATATCTGTTCAACCTAGGGCCATGAGATGTTGCTTAGCGTCCGAATAATATTTGGGTGTTGATGCCGTACGCGGAGTCGTGTAAACGCCACTTAGAGAGTTGATATTATGATCCTATATTTTGTGCTTGCATTATCAAGTACGTCATACCATAGGACACTTGACACTATTTATGTGACAGAATCTTTCCTAATATATCTATGGTGATTCTGTATAGGTTACAAGATTTGTGACATAGATATTACATATGCATATCAATCATTATGACCCGTTGCATTAGTTAGAGGTCATGATCTTGCGTGTTATGGACATGAGACGTCGTGGACATAAGACGTATGATTACATTGGGTGGGGAGAGACACACAGGCTACATGCTGATTATATATTTATTTATTTATTTATTATTGCGGTGTCGTAGCATCTACATCAGAGCTAGGCATCTACGTGATATCACCGCTACCGGCTCCATGACACAGAGCTGGTAGTAGTCTCAGCCTGAGTTCTAGTGATGCTCTCATTTTGCATATTACTTAGCTGGTTACTTAGTTTGCCTTATTGATATATTTCATATACTACATTTATTTGGCTTGAGTTATTCTTGTACCTTGCTATGTCCCCTGAGGACCTGGATCCGGATTATGTCCCCAGGTTTAGCAGAGGAGATCTACCCTGAGATATACGGGACATGAGCAGACATTGGAGCAGTACCAGTACCAGTACCAGAGGACGAGGTGATGCCAGAAGATTTCTCCTGAGTATTTGTTTTATATACTCAGTTATTTCTGTTCTTGATCCTTTATTTCCTGTCTCGTGGAATAATGTATTAAACTCATTATCGGGTTGTTCCCCGAGACATTTATTGAGACTTGTTGATTACTATTTTATCTTGATTATTCTGATATTAATTTTGTTTATCTTCTGTGGATGAGATTAGAATTAGAAATGTGGCATGAATCATAGATCCTTATTGTTGTTTTACAACTTAAGTGCACTCTAATGGGTCCATTAAATTGGGTTTGCCCATTGGTGTGTGTTGATGGCCATTGTCACGTGTCTAGTCCCTCGGTATTTTGGGATTGGGGAGTGACACTAATAGTCTAGCACAATAGTCTCAAACATAATACTTGACAAAATATCTAAACTGAGACATAACCAATACAAGAGTCTAAACATCTGTAACTAGTTGATCATCCCCTGGTATCGGCTCCTCCTGAACCACTATCTCTAACTCTACACCCACTACATTCTGAGGTCCATAATGTGTAGGATATATGTATTAGTATATGATATATTGGTAGTAAGGGTATTAAGGTATTGATATTGACATACCTAGATACCAATAGTAATAGTGATATTATGGTAATACTAGCATAAGGTATATATTATACTTAGTATTATTAACTAGTATATGTATATAGGTTATATATTTTGATATTGATAGATATAGTATCCTAGTACCTAGTATTAGCTAGTATAGCTATTAACCTCAGCCGAAGCACTGCTCACAGTAGCAGTGTTGTTCTTCCTAGCCATCGCTACAAAAGAGAGTAAACCCATTAGAATTTCATAAAATATTTATGGGCTTACTGTATGGGACTATTATTTCATACAACAACATAGACGAAAAGCATTCAATCGAGAAATCACATCAAAGCTTCCAGAATTTTTTTTCAAAAATTCGAGAAAGTGAAACCTAGTGCTCCGATACCACTTTGTCATGCCCCGACTCCGTAGAATTGATAGTCGTCCCCTGGGCATAATGTCGTGCGTGCCTAAGTTGCATACCACAAAAGGCAAGAACGTGCATTTGATAATTCTTTTGAACACAAAGTATAAATCACATTGCAGCAAAAAGTTGAACACAAAGTATAGAAAGAAAACCAGTTTTTCATTAATAACTTGCGATAGGAAATTATATTGATATTAAATATATTTGATATTTTGTCTCGGCTACATTCTTTAAAATAACAAAAATACTAAATAGCTGCCATGAAATAATACTTCTTATCCCATACATTACACCATCGTATAGATTGACACCAAAATACCTCCAAAATGAACCGGCTTTAACTATAATTCAAAATAGGAAGAGCTGCAAGTGGTTTATAGAACTTCAGCTTCAACTTAGTGTCGTGCACCCTTAACGTTCTCGACACATGAGAAATTGGGGATCAGTACACTTGGGAATGTTGTCACCCTCACTTTTCTAACTAAGGGTAGTTTGGTAATTTGGCATGGGTAAATAATTTTAGGAATAAATATTAAATATTAGTATGATGATTGTATTAATTATTTAATTATTATTGAGCTATAAATTATTTGTGACATATTATTTATTTTAGTTAGGAGGCTAGTCCAATAGTTAGACTTCTTATAAGCCCAATTAGACTTGTCATGACAACAAGTGACCACAACTTGGACCCAAGCCCATTAGACCATTCTCACTAATTAATTAGGAAGAATTAGTTTAATTATAATTTGTTAGAAACTACCCAAATAACACTCCCTAATTATTTCTTCATAATACGTCATGGAGGGGTACATGGAACATTTACATGGGATATTTACATGTGACTTGGAAAAGGAAAAAGGGGGCCGGCCACTACTAGAGGGGGCTATCCTCTCTTTTTCCTCTCATTTGCATTCATTTTAGATCTAGAAATTATATTCCCAAATTTTCCACATTTCTCTCCATCAATTTCCCTCTCAATTCACTTCTATTCTCTCTCATTCCCATCACTTAAGGAGCTTTGGAGCTTGAAGAAGCAAGGAGCACAAGGAGAAGGAGCTTTGGTGGAGAGATCGTATCCGTGTGAATAATTCATTAGAAAACTATCTCCCAATTGGTAAATTCTAAATTTCTCTTCTTTGTAGCTTCTAAATCATGCATTTGACCCTTAGGAATCACCATATAACATATGACTACCTATAGGAACAAGTTCTAGATCAATTGGTTATGTATTGTGAATTCTATGTGTTGATTTATGGGTATTTTGGGGGTAATACGAGAATGACACATCAATTATGTGTCATGAGACCAATTAGATCTAATTAGACTTAGATCGGGATTGTGGTACTAGGTAAATATCCATAATTGGATACGAGTAGGCCGTATCACGATATGGTGTGATACCGTATGATACGGAGTTTTATTTTGGGTGAAGTTGTGCTAACTTTCTTCAATTCTCATTGTAGCAAGTTACTTTAGTTGTATTCTTATATAATTAATATATATAAATGCTATTGGTGAGAGAACTTGAGATTTAGTTCTTCATTGGACACGTATCACAAGTTTCTCAAGTATGCACACTAGGTATTCGACTAATTTCCACTAGTGCACATAGTTACATTAATATATATGGTGTATTGTGTATATATATATCGGTGTGTGTTTGTTAGTTTTAGTATATGTGTTGTGAGTTATTAGTAGTGGGTAGTATGACAGGGAGGGGGGGCCTGGATGAAAGTTTAGCAACAATAGCAGTATCCTGATGTTGTGGTGGTTGCTAAGGTGCAGGGGCTGGGCAAGAGCGATCTGTGAACTGTGTGTTATGTGTGTTTTAGTGTATGCTAGAGTTGTTATGACCATCAGTAGAACACAGCAGTGACTGTGTATGTAAGGATGTCACCCCCACATTTCAGATTAGGGGTATTTTTATCTTTTCTTAATTAATGTGTAAATGATTGTATAATATTTAATTATATTTAATTGTCGTGATTTTTATTTAATTGTTGCGCCTTACCGTTGCTTCGATATTTGGAGCGCTACCCTAGCCAATGCCTTCCAACAAATTTTACAACCTTGTCCTAGACATGCCCGCCTTCTTTTTTGGCCTTTGTGTAACTTATAATTATGTTCTCTTGTGCTTCATTTTAGCCGCACAATATTCGTCGCGGACGTTTATTTTAATTCTTAATAAATCCAATTTTGTATCCTTGTGCGTTCCAATCAAAATTGGAGACACAACCTCGACCTATTTCGTGCAACCCAAATTAGGGTAATATTCTATTCTGAGTCTACTTCATTCATGACATTTGTGTCCCACTTAATTTTAGTCCCTTGTACTTTTAATTTATTTTAGAACACCAATTGCATTTATTTTTAATTAATTAAATAAACCGTAAACCCAATTTTGTGCAATTTTCCAATTGTTGGGCACTTTTATGCAAAAGTGCATTAAGGTGTGCACCCCATTAGATCCGACACATAAATAAACCCAATTCTCCTTCATGGGTATTTTTTCATAATTTTTAGGAGTGTGTAATTCAACACCAAGTTCTTTAAGACCCTGGCCCTCCAAACCTTGAACCGATGTAATCCGAGCCGTTCATTTTGAATCAAAACAAATCCTGGCCATTGAAATCTTATATGAGAGGCCCAATCCCAAGAGGGATTGACCAGTCAAACCAATTCTAGGTCACCCATACCCTACATGTACATAAATAATCATTTTCTTTTTTCTTTACTTTTTCTTTTCCTTGTAAACCAACTTCCAGCCGACTTATTCTTCTTCTCCTTCCTGTTCATATTCTTCATCCCATCTCCCCCCTAGCAGTGTACCCCTGAGCCGGCCTCCCCTCCGGCCACCACCTTCCCGCCGGAGCCCAGCCGTCTCGACCAAGCAGCCCACCTCGATGACCCATCCACCCCCTCGACCTCACCTCTTCCTGTCGACAGCACCGCTGTGCTGAACCGCCAACACCACCACCATCTCCTCCCTTTCATCCCTGGTTCCCCCGCTCGACCGCCGGAGCCGGCCATCTCCCTTGCCACGGCCGGAGACTCCTCCTCTTTCCTTCTTCTCTGATGATTCATCACCGGAGCAACAGCAACTCGACCCCGCTGCACACTCACCCAACCCCGTCGAATGTCGGATCTCCACGACATCCTTCTCCCTGCTGCACCTCCGTGGCCATCAATTCATCCGCCTCCACGATGACCTCGTCACCACTGTTCCCAGCATCCCTCGCCATCCCCGATCACCGAGCTCCATCCCGCCGGCCTCCTCCAATACACATCGCCCTTCCCTCGATGAACATCCATACCCCGTCGATCGTCGACTCGAGCAGTCGCTGCCATCGACCAACCCGACCCAGTTGTCCTCTTCTCGAACTCCTCTCACCACGCCGGACTGAACCCGCAGCACCCTCCTACTCGCCATCGACTGCACACGTCGGATCTCCCTCTCCCGTCATCCTCCCCGTCCTCGTCGCCACAACCTCGCTGAACCTCATGTCGAAGCCTCACCATCATCAACACCACCACCTGTTCATCGTCAATGTCGTCATTATTATCACCAACGTCGTCATCGTCGTCATCAATATCGTCGACAACATCGCTGTCATCGTCGTCGTGCCCGTGCGCAAGTTCGTTCCTACACTCATTCAGGATTTTGTACGTATGCGTATAATATACCTTTAGTAAATGTATATTTAGTTACTTATTAGTATACGTTGAGATAGATTTTGGTATATATATATATATATATATATATATACATATATATATATATACATATATATATATATACATATATATAGTATATGTATTCATTTATATATATGATGTATATATATATTGTATATGAGTATTGTTCAATTGGTATAGTATAGTATGTACATATATTTAGTATGTGTACATTATTCAATATGATCTATATATATATTGTTCAACTAGTATATATTATATATGTAATTAATTGGTATACATATATTGTATATGTATTTAATTTGGTGTATGTATATATTGTAAGTATTAATGCTAGTTAATAATAATTATATATGTACTAGGTGACCCGAGCGTAATTACGGATACCCCGTAGCTACCTTGACCTGTGACCACGAAACATGTTAGGAGACTGCCATATGTACACTGACATACTGGCAAGCCCCATATCATTGACTGTCTGATTGTACAGCAATTATAGACGCGACACCCGTACAAATTGACGCACACTTGACCTTAGTTGACCAGAGTCATACCTAGCGTAGCCTTGAGTTCAGCATATTATGATTGAGTGTTAGAATAATGTCTAATGCAATATTGTATTATTTATGATGTCTTTAGGACTGTTGGATTTCAGAAAAGATTCGAAAACAGACATTGGTATTATCAGCAGCAGGACCCCCAGGCGAGTATATTCTCTGACAGTTTCCATTATGTTGATCATCTCTATAATTCTTGTTGTATAGCGTACATGACTCTGATACTGTTATTTACACGAGTTGGCATCATTGAGACCTGTCACGAGGAGTCGTGATTGGAATCCATCGTGCTAGCTGGGGGAAAACGGGGAAATATTAGTAGCTTATGTGATCATACCCAACTTTACATGCATCATAGCTCACCCATACCTCATGCCGGTGCAGCCTGACCCTTACATGCCTCATCGCTGTTACATGTGGTTAGCCTGACCTTGTAGGGATGATCGCTAATCAATGTAATGAGTCATATAGTCCCAAGCCGATCACATGATATGCTGATGTTTCACACACTTAGTTTAGATGTTCTTGATATGCATTTCTAGTATATTGATCTAGCATCTCTACATGTTCTAGTTATTGTTCTTGTACACACTTACATACCAGTTCATTGTTCTTGCGTGTACTTGTATTTCTATTTCATTGCTAGATGTACATTGATGATGACATGCTCCAGTATTTCTTTATTCCAGTATTTCTTATTGGCAGTATTCATATCTGTCTTGTATTTTTTTACACTGTGTTATAATTTTTGTCAATATATGTGGAACTGCTGTTAGAGGTATATTTCGTTCCAATCCTGACTGGATATTTTTTCCAGACTGTGACATAGAGGACTTGTTTCCAGCATACTTGGAGACTTGGATTTTATTGATTGCAGGTTAGACTATTATTGTTGTTTAGACTTGTCTTGTATTTCATTGCTTGCTTCGATATCTCATCGTGCTCTAGTTTATGTGATTGAGTATATTCCGTATTATATTGTGATATCTGTGTCTCCTTATGAAGTTGGATATTCATGTGTGTAAGATTCCTATTCCTGAAAATCGTATTTCTCTATTATTTAATTTGTTTATAGTAGTTATGAGCTAAATAGAGAGAATAGATTTTAGTTAAATCTTTAACTGGGATGTTGTACACTTAGCAAGATTTATGGGACTATTATAATTTTTCCTAATTTATTCCATGTAGGAAACCCTTTGGACAGATACTAGCTCAACCGTATGCTCCAATATATAATTCTTAGAAGTTCCTGTGAATAGATATGTGTATATATATACAATTCCTATTGGATTTCAAACCAGAACCCGCAACCCTTAGCCCAAACCCGTTAATCACCCCGCGTATACTTTCCTCTCAACCGTGCGTAATATCAACAGTAGCAATAACAAACTAACTTTGCTATTTCCTTCTCCACGCGTAAAGAAATTCCACGCGTAAACTCTTACCACCGCTTCTTATTTCATCTATGCGTAAAGAACATCACCCGCCTAATTCCTCTCTCTACGCGTAAATCAAACCCAGGCGTAAAACTCCACCACTGCATAAATTCTGCTCCGCATGTAAAGCAAACCTCCAATACTCCGCCCGTAAAACAAGAACTTCACCGCTTATTTTCTCCTCCGCACGTGTGGGGAAAATATCAGCAGCAACCCACCGCCTCTTTACCTGTTATTACTAAATAACCCTCAGCCGAAACCTAAACCAATGAAAGAGAAACAGTAGCAGAAGTAGTTTCTTAACTATTAAGGGACCCCCACCGCCTCTTGACCATATATATATCACCACACTCTCAAAACCCTAAACCACTTCTTCTTACCACAACTTAACACTGTTGGACGTGCACTATACAGGACTTTTGCTCTGCAAGTATACCTTGCCATTGTACCAATTACTTACATTCCAACTGAAGCATGCATATTTATTTCTGCTTATATAGATATTTATTTATGTAGATTTTGGACCTATTTCATGAGACCACCCCAGTATCATGTAGCATCAGTAGGTTTATTGGCCATGACACAGTTGTTACATGAGTGGTGAGTCTCATATAGATTCTGAACTACGCACCGGGTTGGCCTCCGGTACGTATAAGCCGTGCGTTAGGAATAACTGCTGATAGAAACTTTGTATGCTAGAAGACTTTGCAGTTATTATAGGTCCATGGACATAGTCTATTGTAGTACGGTGGTCCAATCCTTGTCCTTGTTTGGCTGTAGGATTGGGCTAGGGTACTAAGAATAGGCTATGAACCAGACCATGGCATGGATGTGGCATGATTAGAGCATTGGGCGGGGAGGACTACTAGTAGGCGTATGGGACACCCCACTTCCTCTATGCAGATTCCACACTCGACGGTTACTGTATACTTGCGCTCTTGTACTGGGGGCATATGTGGCATATACTAGCCAGTTGTCACAATTGGTGAATTACGTCAGTATATGTCTAGCCTACACTTTCCATACGCCTAAAGTTGCCTCAAGTTGCATTTCACCTAGACTAAGTAACCCACTGGATGTTTATTTTCAGTACTTATTGGCATGTTATTATGTATCTTGTTACGTCCCTCTGAGGACCTGGTCCCTTTCTAGATATAGACGAGCAGGAGTACCCACAAGAGTATGGACCTGGACTTGACCCTACGTACCTGACTGAGGAGTCTTACCCTCAGGGTATTTGTGATTTATTTCCATTATTTTGAGGTTTTGTAGCTATTTTAGTGTAGTCGTTTTATAGTGGATTTGTTTCCACCCGACTATCAGACTTGATACACATCTTGATATTAGTTATATTCCAGTTCTTTATTCCTACTTATTATTTGTGCTGTGGATGAGATATAGATTATGTGCGACTTGTTGTGACAGTATATTACCACTGATGGATTGCATATTCATATACAGCATACGTGTGTATATGATTTCCATATATTGGAGTTCATATACATACGGCTGGGCATGTACGTATTCCTAGTCCTATGTATTTTGGGACTGGGGCATGATAATGTGAGAGTGATTAGCTAGTATTGTGACCTAGACAACGTTCTACCGCCGATGCTGCGGCGTAGGCTGGACGTACCCACGCTCTCGTGCCCCTATACCGGGTGTGGGTCGTGACACATTTTTTTGTGGTGGCCCATGCAGGTCAGACTTCGCAAGTTGTGCGATGTCGTAGTAGTGTGACATCTTAGTTATACTACTATGTGCCTGCTATAGAATACAGGACATAGGATATTAGGATGAGAGAGGATACTCAATCACAAAATTCTTGAGAGATTCCTGGGACGACCCCTTGAGAATCTTATTATAATTTCCAATTTAAATCATTTCCTTGTTTTCGTCCACTCTCACTTGTTGTTATTGAACTTGATTCTTGTTGATCAGTTATTAAATTAAAATCTTGGTATCATTGTTGAGTTTGATTCTTGTTGACCAGTTATTAAATTTAATTCTTGGTATCGTTGTTGAGTTGATTTCATATCGAGATAAAATTTATGGGCTAAAATTTACGGTATCATCTGATGACATATATTGATGAGGATAGTGAGAAAGGTAAAACGTCTACTTTGGTTATGGAACCTATAGTTTATTGCAGCCATATTAGCTGTCGTGACGAGAATGTAGGAACCTGACTTGGATGTACATACTGTAGTTATGAAACTTAGAGTCACTCGCAGCCATACCGGTTGGCGTGGCGAGGATTCTAGATGACATAATTATAGAGTTGCATACCTTAGTTACGGAACCTGTCGTTTATCGCATCTATGCTTACTGGCGTGGCGAGGATTCTGAGTGTCATGATTTCGGACAGACGTGTATGATTATCAGGTTGTATCTTAAATTGGTTCTTAAAGTCTCATCTCAATACTTATCTATTTTGTTATTACAGAACTTTGTTCCATCGCTTCTTTTCCTTACTAGCAGTAGAATACCTTCAGTCCTTAATCCAGTTCCTTTTTGAGCTTCTTTTCTTTGAGGATTCCTTGTTAGTATGATAATTAGTGACTTGCAACTTCGTTTGTGTCTTGTATTAGTGTTGACTGTGTGTGACTTATGAGTTTGTAAGTATTTCTTGGTTGGATATATGAACAGTAGGCAATAATATAGAGTTAACCCATAGTGTAGTGCCTTGTAGCCATAGTTCTATGATAAGGTGTCATTATAATTGGTATTGGTACTATAGGTAGAAGGAGGAGTAAAGAGTATCAGTAATAGTTCCAAGAGTAAGTATCCGAATCAGCATACCAGTCCTGGATAATCATAAATTTATGTAATTGGATGATCTATGTAAACAATTAAGTATCGAGAAATTGTATTGAAAATTAATGGAGCATGATATTCAATTTGATGATTGATTACTTGGGTGTGTCAAGAGTAAAGAAATGTATATGCATAAGAGATTTTAATGAGATGCCATGAGTAGAGAGATATCAAGATTTGTAATAGAAGATATATAGTGTATCAGTTTGTAAAAGATTTAAGAGAAGATACGTATACATAAATCGAGATATGGAATGATATGCCGCCTTTGAGAGTAAAGTGGAGCATGTGTATTATATAAGTTAATAACTAGTGTGAATGATCGTGAGTTCTAATAAGTGATGAGTAATCTAATAATGAAGCTAGTGTTATCATACCAAGAGTACTAATAATTCTATATCGAGGATTAGTTGAGCATGATGCTAATAACAGTAAGCACTTTGTGTGATGGTAATTAGATTGCTATACCAGTTAATATAGATTGAAAATCATGGAAGAAAATACGTGTGATGATAACTTTAATTATTGGGAGTAATAGTGCAAGTAATCCAAGTAGTGCAATGTTCAGTACACAGTTGAGGAGTGTAGACAATTAGTGTAATTGTGTGTACCTTGAATCTTAGAGACTGTGAGTATTTATATTCATACTTGTGGATTTAAATTTATAATTTGAAGAGTGGAAATGAATTACAATTTTTAAAAAAATTTGAGGAGTTAAGATTTTATGTTATTAAAATTTTTGAGGATTAAAAATTCAATTCAATAAACATAGTCAAAGCTATAAAGATTTTGGAAGTGATTAAAAATTTTATTTCAATGTTTGAATATTTGACTCTTGAGGAAAGTATACACTTTTTTTTATTTTAAATTATTCAAGAAGTTAAACTTTGATGATTTTATTTTGAGGATAAAATTTTATGATGGGTAAGAAATATATAAGAATAGAAGATATGCATGTGTAAGGATCTATTGGCTTGAGAATGCTTGAGATGGCACTACAATTGGGTGTCCATCTAGAGTTGTATTAGAGAAGAGTAGTACTTAGTATGGTGTGTTGCACTTGGCGTGCACTCGAGTGATAAAAATAACTAGTATAAACAGTTGTAGTAGGTAAGAGAGCTAGCAGTGAGTATGCTTGTAGTAGAAATAGTGGTACCTAAAGGGATACAGGTATCAAACTTGGGATGCATCATTGACCTATGGTTATGTTAGAGATTCTTGGTATCAGATCTAGGTATCAATAGACAGGTGTATGCAATGAGGATGCATTCATGGATATCTTGTGGACTAGTGATTAGTTGATATGGATATCAGTATGGGGATAGGATTTATGAATAAATGTGCCAGAGTTAAGTGTATGTTAGAGATAGAAGATACTGCAGGTAATGTGTTAGCAGGTTCCTTCTTTTCTTTCCTCATGTTCCTTTTTCCGTCTTTTGATTGATTGATTGATTGATTCCTTAATACCGTAGCTTGTATCAATAATTTTCTTGCTAGAATATAGTTAGTAGTAAACCCCGACAGAGACCATAATACCATAATAAAAGAGACTATGACCATGCATGTTCATCTATATTGTATATTTTATCTAGATTGCGTGTTGTATTACGTGTTGTATGACTGTAGGTAGAATTTCCTTAGACTATGAGTATTGGGAGTTGACTGTAGTGAAGAATAAATGAAGAAGGTTATGATTTGACAAAGAGAGACAATATGCCTTAAATTTTGAGGATAAATATTTATTTAAATGAAGAGAGTTGAGAATTTAATATGACAGAATTGATGATTGGTTAAGTCATAAATTTTATGAAGATTGTGGTATGATTGAATGTCACTAACATTTGAGGAAATTAAGGAGATTATCATTATATTCATTGGACTGCAAGTTATGAACTTATATTAAATGCGGTATTTGAAGATTTCATAACTATTATATTATTTGATTATTGTGGGGAAAAAGAAATAGAGGAATAAGATCATTAATGGATTGGTGTTTGAATTTAAATTTTTGGGATGATGATTTAAAATTTATAAATATGCATCAATTAGATTTAAATTAGAGGAGTAAGATGATTAATGGATTAGAGTTGAATTAACATTTTGGGACGAGATTTCAATTTTATAAATATGCATTGACTGGATTTCAATTAAAGGATTGGATAGTAAATTTTATATTTAGTATTTTACTCAAAATTTGAGGAGTAAGGTGATTAATGGGTTAGTGTTTGAACACAAACTTTTTAGATGAGATTTTAAATTTTATAAATATGCGTTGATTGAATTTAAAATTAGAGGATTGGATATTAAATTTTTGAGTATTTAATTATTAATATCAAATTTTTGAGGAGATTATGATACGACTGGAATTTAATTTTTAAATTTGAGAATTTTTCAAAAATATGATATCTATAGAATTATGAAAGTTGGTGAAATAACAATATGGATTTGCTTCAAGATTATATGGTTTGATAAATTTAATTTTGATGGTACAATAAAATAATGAATAAATACAACTGTTGAGGATCTTAAATTTTGAGGACAAAATTCTTTTAAGGAGGGTAGACTTGTCACCCCCACATTTCAGATTAGGGATATTTTCGTCTTTTCATAATTAATATGTAAATGATTGTATAATATTTGATTATATTTAATTGTCATAATTTTTATTTAACTATTGTGCCTTACCGTTGCTTCGATATTTGGGGCGCTACCCTAGCCAATGCCTTCCAACAAATTTTACAACCTTGTCCTAGACATGCCTGCCTTCTTTTCTGGCCTTTGTGTAACTTATAATTATGTTCTCTTGTGCTTCATTTTAGCCGCACAATATTCGTCGCAGATATTTATTTTAATTCTTAATAAATCCAATTTTGTATCCATGTGCGTTCCAGTCGAAATTGGAGACACAACCTCGACCTATTTCGTGCAACCCAAATTAGGGTAATATTCTATTCTGAGTCTACTTCATTCATGACACTTGTGTCCCACTTAATTTTAGTCCCTTGTACTTTTAATTTATTTTAGAACACCGATTGCATTTATTTTTAATTAATTAAATAAATCGTAAACCCAATTTTGTGCAATTTTCCAATTGTTGGAAACTTTTATGCAAAAGTGCATTAAGGTGTCCACCCCATTAGATCCGACACGTAAATAAACCCAATTCTCCTTTATGGGTATTTTTCTATAATTTTTAGGAGTCTGTAATTCAACACCAAGTTCCTTAAGACCCTGACCCTCCAAACCTTGAACCGATGTAATCCGAGCCATTCATTTTGAATCAAAACAAATCCTGACCATTAAAATCCTACATGAGAGGCCCAATCCCAAGAGGGGTTGACCAGTCAAACAAATTCTAGGTCACCCACACCCTACATGTATATAAATAATCCTTTCCCTTTTTCTTTACTTTTCCTTTTCCTTGTAAACCAACTCCCAGCCGACTTCTTCTTCTTCTCCTTTCTGTTCAAATTCTTCATCCCATCTCCCCTCGAGCAGCGTCCCCCCGAGCCGGCCTCCCCTCCGGCCACCACCTTCCCGCCGGAGCCCAGCCGTCTCGACCAAGCAGCCCACCTCGACGACCCATCCACCCCCTCGACCTCACCTCTCCCCGTCGACAGCACCGCTGTGCTGAACCGCCAACACCACCACCATCTCCTCCCCTTCATCCCTGGTTCCCCCGCTTGACCGCCGGAGTCGGCCATCTCCCTTGCCACGGCCGGAGACTCCTCCTCTTTCCTTCTTCTCCGATGACTCATCACCGGAGCAGCAGCAGCTCGACCCCGCTGCACCCTCACCCAACACCGTCGACTGCCGGATCTCCACGCCATCCTTCTCCCCGCTGCACACTCACCCAACACCTTCGTCTGACCCTTACATGCCTCATCGTTGTTACATGTGGTTAGCCTGACCTTGCAGGGATGATCGCTAATCAATGTAATGAGTCATATAGTCCCAAGCTGATCACATGATATGCTGATGTTTCACACACTTAGTTTAGATGTTCTTGACATGCATCTCTAGTATATTGATCTAGCATCTCTACATGTTCTAGTTATTGTTCTTGTACACACTTACATACCAGTTCATTGTTCTTGCGTGTACTTGTATTTCTATTTTATTGCTAGATGTACATTGATGATGACATGCTCCAGTATTTTTTTATTCCAGTATTTCTTATTGGCAGTATTCATATCTGTCTTGTATTTCTTTACACTGTGTTATAATTTTTGTCAATATATGTGGAACTGCTGTTAGAGGTGTATTTTGTTCCAATCCTGACTGGATATTTTTTCCAGACTGTGACATAGATGACTTGTTTCCAGCATACTTGGAGACTTGAATGTTATTGATTGCAGGTTGGACTATTATTGTTGTTTAGACTTGTCTTGTATTTCATTGCTTGCTTCGATATCTCATCGTGCTCTAGTTTAAGTGATTGAGTATATTCCGTATTATATTATGATATCTGTGTCTCCTTATGGAGTTGGATATTCATGTGAGAGTGATTAGCTAGTATTGTGACCTAGACAACATTCTACCGCCGATGCTGTGGCGTAGGCTGGACATACCTACGCTCTCATGCCCCTATACCGGGTGCGGGTCGTGACACATTTTTAGTGGTGGTCCATGCAGGTCAGACTTTACAAGTTGTACGATGTCGTAGTAGTGCGACATCTTAGTTGTACTACTGCGTGCCTGCTATAGAATATGGGACATAGGATATTAGGATGAGAGATGATACTCAATCACAAAACTCTTGAGAGATTCCTGGGATGACCCCTTGAGAATCTTATTATAATTTCCAATTTAAATCATTTCCTTGTTTCCGTACTTTAGCTTATGTGATTGAGTATATTCTATATTATATTATGATATCTGTGTCTCCTTATGGAGTTGGATATTCATGTGAGAGTGATTAGATAGTATTGTGACCTAGACAGCATTCTACCGCCGATGTTGCGGCGTAGGCTGGACGTACCCACGCACTCGTGCCCCTATACCGGGTGCGGGTCGTGACAAAAGAGGTTCTCAAGTATGGGTGAATTGCTGCAAATAACAGTGTATCAGAGGCTCGAGCTAGAGTGCAGGGAAGAGGGTGGTGCTAGGTGAGTGATGTATCAAATGCAGAGTATCAGGTAATGGGAGGACAGTAATCAGTTCTTTTAGTATGTGTGTGTGTTGTGTGTGTTGTGTGTATGGTTGCAGTTCAGTATAGGACTTATAGGCTTGTTCACTAGAAAGAGTTATAGGCTTAATAGATTGGGGAGTGGGAGGAATAATTGATACTAAGTATCAGTAGCTTGAAGTATCATGTCGTATAGACTAGGGTTGCAATATTTGAGAAGTATAGGTAGCACTGCGGTTTCAAGGGGGCTAATGTTTAATAAGAGAGGATGTTACAAGATATTGGGTAAGTTGAATCAGTGATTACACTGATTTGGTATCAGTGGGTATACATTATGTGTAGGTCAGTTGAATTAGGAAAAATTGGTCTCGAATTCAGGGTACAGTAACATCTAAGGATAACTGATAATTGGTATCAGTGGTAATGTCTGATATGAAGAGTTGGTTACGGTTAGGATATCAGGTGGGGTCAAGGACTCGAGTGTTTGGCTTTATGCCAGTCAATGGCAATGGCAGTATGATATCTGATAATTAGAGATAGAGGTTCAGGTGAGAGTCATCCAAACATCAGTAATATAATACGAGGAGCAACTACACAGTTACCTAGCAATGTGGTTTAAGAGTTTTTGTGAGCATTGGACTGATACATGGAAGTAGGTTAATTGATAACAGTTAACTGGTATTTGGAAGAGATTTAGAAGTGAGGGGGGTAATGGCAATAATGTTAGTATTAGATGTGCACTGGTACACATATCAGTTGATGAAGTTAGTTGTCAAGATAGTTCAGTTATGATATATATATTAGATATTGGTTAGTGAATGTATTAAGTTATAGGTTAGAGTTTGTGTCAGTTAAAAATTGTTAGTGTTATTAGTAGTTAGTTATATATTAGTAGTATAGCTAGTATAGCTTACACCCTTGGGTAATAACTTAGAAGCCTAAGTAATGACCTAGTATAATTATAATAAGTTAGTTTTAGCTAGTTAATGACCATTAGAGACCAACTAACTTAGTATGGACCTAGTATTGACCTAGAAAAGCATATTTTAGCTCATTTTAGCATTTATCACTTTATTACACCATTTAACTTGATATTTCCTAAATCGGAGTGTGTGACACTAGCTTGGGCATCGAGAGACACCCTATGCTGGTGGTGAAACTACTATTTTCTGACTGGATAGCCTTATCGGCTTAGAATCCCAGGGTTCGACTTTTTTTGCGACCAAAGGTGAGTACATCTCTGTTAGTTTTTATTTCATGATACTGTATATATCGCATATTCTAGAACTATATACTTGATTCTGCACAGTGGTTACACGGACTGGTACTATATGGATCCTGTTATAGGATGTTATCCCCTACTGTGTTCAGCGGGTACTCCTTCACATGTAGTTTGTCATGTATATCGGGTATTAATTTTAGTGTACTTCGTGTTCATACACTGCTCATGTTTAGTGTACCCTTATTCGTGTTCGTGACATATCGTGATTGGATCCATGAGTATTGGTTGGGGATGGGAGAGTAGGAGTTGGTTATGTGATCAAGCCCAAGTTTATTCGTGTACATGTCGATTACATATCACACGTGTAATCAAGTTACCATATTATACTCGTGTTCAACCCAAACCGATCACATAATAAACTTGTACTCTATGGCACATTAGTTAGTTTTATCTATTTTTATTAAATTGCAGTTATTCATATTGTCTGTTCTTTATTCCAGTACATTACATGTTCACTCTAGTTCACTCTATTTCTTATGGTTAGTTATCATGTATTCTTTTTTATTATCTGTTATATATGCTCAATTATGTATTTGGAACTGCTTTAAGAGGTATGTACTTTGCTCCAATCCTGACTGGATATATATTTTAGATGATTGGCTTATGGACCAGTGTCTCACCTACTACGGGCCGCATGACTGCGTACCATTAGAGGATACTCCTTTAGAGCAGGAGGACCTAGTGCCAGATACTGAGGAGGCTTAGACTTATTGTTTAGACTTGTATTAGACTTTTATTGAGACTTTTAGCATGTATATATTCTTGTGGACTAGTGATTGTATTTGTGATTCCTATTTCATCTTTCTTATTCCATATCGTGCTTTAGCTTCCTTAGTTTGACCTTGTGATTGAGTGTTGTTTACCATTATCATATATTATATTGTTCCTCCATTTGGAGTTGAGATGACATTGACAGGTACCTTACATATAGTGTATGAGAAATTTAAAAAGAATGGTTGACCTAGACAGCGTTCTACCGCCGTTGCTGCGGCATAGGCTGGACGTTGCTCACTACTCGTGCCCTTATTCTGGGTGTGGGTCGTGACACATTTTTAGTGGTGGCCCATGAAGGTCTAGAGTCACAATTAGAGCAATTTCGTAGTAGTGCTCACCTAGAGTACTGCTACGAGCCTGTTTTAGGATATAGGATATAGTCTGAGAGTATACTCGATCACAACTAGGAAATATTTTCAAATATCTGTTTTGCTATCCTTATTTATTTGAATGCTTGCTTTACTTTGAATAATTATGTCCTTCCTTGATGATATTGTATCTTACTCAATATTGATTCCTTTGTTCAATCTATCTTCAGGATGCCGCCAAAGACGCATTCCCAGCGCTCAGGCGCAGTGTCAGCGAGGTCGGTCAATTCGTCGCCTCTGAGGGCAGCACCAGCAGACACTATTCCAGCAGCTTCAATTCAGAGGTCCGCTTTATCGATCCAGGTGGGCGTTTCCACAGTAGCTTTCGGGGGTGCTCCGCCTCCAGTATAGAGGACATCGTCGATAGTCTCAGAGGATCTTCCACCTCCATCATCCGTAGTCAATCAGACGTAGATGTTTGTGCTATTTCAGTAGATGATGAAGGATCAGCAATGCCAGTCAAAGGTTATGAGCAGGGAATTGAGAATGCCCATCAAATTGCATTTGCTGCAGTCGAGAGAGTTGCCTTAGTCCAGTCATAGATGACACCACCTCAGTTTACCCTGCAGCAGCCGAGGCCGGGGACTATCATAGATTTCAAGAGGATGGGGCCGAAGGATTTTAAAGGCACTGAGGGAATTCTTTATGCTAATGATTGGATAGAACACACTGAGAGAAACCTACGACTGGCACAGATTCCAGAGAGGTTGCAGGTAGAGGCCGCAGGAAACATGATGTTTGACATCGAATTGACTTGGTTCAGGACGGACCCCAGGATCTCAGCACCGGGACTTATTTGGAAAGATTTTAAGGAGCTCTTCAAGGAATTTTTTTCAAGATGTGTCTTTGACATCTCTAGAGAGCCAATTTTAGTACCTCGTTCAGGGAGGTATGAAGGTGGATGAGTATGCAGTAGAGTATTGCATATTAGGCCACTTTATGGAGGGACAGAACCCCAGAGGGAAGGCCAGGAAGTTCAGGAAGGGACTGAACAAGGAGATCAAATTATATACGAATGGTGACCCCACCACTACTTTTGAGGAGATTCTGAGGCAGGCACAGCAGACAGAGGAGGATCTAGAGCTTGGCTCTAAGAGACCGGAGGACATAGGAGGATCCAGTACTAGCACTGGTCCAACTAAGTGGCCTCACTTTTAGCAACAGGATCATAGATACTTCTAGCAATCGAGGCAGCAGTACCCTATACCAACTAAAGCTCTAGTGAAGTAAACGCACCAGATCCAGAAGCCAGCTATTCCTTGCCTATTCTAAAAGAAGTCAGGACATGGATGTGATGCATGCAGGATGAGATTGGGCCAGTGCTTATTCTACGGATCAGGAGACCATTAGTTGATAGCTTGTCCTAGAGCTCCAGCTCATCCAGCTCAGGGCGGGGCCCAGGCACAAAGAGCACCCGTGAGACCACCAGCGGGACAACAAAGAGGACCTTTATTGCCAATTCAGCAGCAGAGGTTCGTACAGCACCAGCAGCAACAGAGAGAAGCTTAATAGGGGCGAGCTTTTGCCTTGACCATCGAGGAGGAGAAGCCAGTCGGTGATGTTATTTCAGGTTTAGTCTATCTTGATTCTTTTTCAGCTCATGCTTTATTTAATTCCGGTACTTCATATAGTTTCGTATTTGTATCTTTTGCCTTGAAGCATTATCTTGAGATTGAATCGTTGGTGAGGACTTGCAAGATCACGACCGGAGGTGGCATTATCCTGGTTAGTGATGTTTGCAAGGATCGAAGAGTTTTCTTGGGAGACCGAGAGTTGAGTGCGTGTCTACTCATAATGCCACTTTCGAGCTATGATATAGTACTAGGGATGGATTGGTTGAGTAGGCACCATGCTAGTATCGATTATCGTGGAGGCAGAGTTTTGTTTCAGGCACCAGGAGAGACAAATTTTGAGTTTGTCAGAGGAGCAGTAGAGCAGAGCGAGGGAGACTTCTGTGGAGCTATAGTGGAAGAGCAGGATTTGCCACATCCATTGATTATGGAGTATATGGACATCTTTTCGGAGGAGTTACCGGGGTTGCCACCAGATAGAGATGTGGAGTTCTCTATAGACTTAGTGCCAGGTGCAGAGCCAATATCACAGCATGTCTATTGGGTGAACAACAACGAACTGACGGAGTTGAAGAAGCAGGTAGATGAGTTACAGGACAAGGACTTCATCACCGTGGGGTGCTCCAGTATTATTCGTACCAAAGAAGGATAGGATAGGTCGGTACGTATGTGTATTGACTATAGGGCACTCAACATACTCACTATTAAGAACAAATATCTGTTGTCGTGGATTAATGATTTATTTGATCAATTGAGCGAAGTGAAGGTATTCTCAAAGATAGACTTGAGGTCGGGATATCACCAGGTAAAAGTGAAGAAGAAAGACATTCCGAAGACAGCTTTCAGGACTCGGTATGGGCAGTTTGAGTTTTTAGTGATGCCATTTGGGCTGACCAATGCCCTGGCAGTATTCATGAACCTGATGAATAAGGTATTTTATCAGTACCTGGATTAGTTTGTTGTGGTCTTTATTGATGATATATTGATATATTCGAAGACCCGGGAGGAGCATGAGAAGCACTTGAGGAAAGTTTTGGAGACCCTCAGGAAGGAGAAGCTGTACGGCAAGCTTTCGAAGTATGAGTTTTTACTTGACAAGGTTGAATTTCTCAGGCATGTGATTACAGGAGACGGGATCTCAGTAGACCCAAAGAAGATTTCAGCAGTTGAGTCATGGTCTACCCCGAGTTCAGTAGCGGAGACCAGGAGCTTTCTTGGATTAGTAGGCTATTATCGAAGATTTATTCAAAAAAATTCCAGGATTACGGAGCCAATGACTAGACTAGCCAGGAAGGATGTGGAGTATATCTGGACTGAGGAGTGTCAGGCTACTTTTGAGGAGCTGAAGAAGAGGTTAACTACAGCTCCAATGTTGACATTGCCATCGGGGACAGGCAGATTTTCTATATATAGTGATGCTTCGGATAAGGGTTTGGTTTGTGTGTTACAGCAGAATGGGAAGGTGATTGCCTATGATTTTAGGCAATTTTTCCTGCATGAAAATGATTACCCTACCCATGACTTAGAGTTGGCAGCAGTTATTTTTGCTCTTAAGCTATGGAAGCACTACTTGTATGGGGAGCGAGTGGTGATCTTTACTAACCACAAGAGCTTAAAATATGTGTTTACACAGAAGGATCTCAATCTGAGACAGAGGTGGTGGTTGGACTTGATGAAGGACTTTGATATTTTCTTGCAGTACAATCCAGGAAAGGCCAACATAGTCGCTGATATCTTGAGCAGGTATCCAGTGGCTATGTACCTGACAAGGGACATACATTTATTGGCCGATCTTGATAGCTTGGGTATTGAGGTGTTAGTTCCTGGAGTTGTAGCACAGATATGGAGACTTCAGGTATATTCAGAGTTGATAGACCAGATCAGAGCCACACAGTTCGAGGATGAGTCTCTGAGGAGAATCAAAGTGCAGGTTCATATAGGATTGTCAGAGGACCTCAGTATTGCAGAGGATGAATTATTGTGGTATTGTACCAGATTTTGTGTGTCGAGTGGAGCATTACGCGAGGTGGTTCTTCAGAAGGTGCATCGATCTTAGTACTCTATGCATCCAGGTGCCAACAAGATATATAGAGACATGAGAGAGCATGTTTGATAGTATGGCATAAAGCGGGAGGTGGCTAGCTTCGTATCCAGATGCTTGGTATGACAGTAGAAAAAGGCAAAGAGATAGAGGCCAGGTAGATTGCTTCAGTATTTACCCATTCCAGAGTGGAAGTGGAAGCATGTGACGATGGACTTTGTTTCGGGGCTTTCGTGTTCTCCAGGAGGAAAAGACGCGATTTGGGTCATCGTAGACAGGTTGACCAAATCGGCCTATTTTTTGCCATTCAAAGTGGATAAGTCTACGGAGAAGCTCGCAGAGATGTATGTGTGTTAGATAATCAGATTGCATGGAGTTCCTATGAGCATTATCTCTGATCAGGATAGTCGCTTCATGTCCTACTTATGGAGGAGTTTACAGATTAGTTTGGGCACCCAACTCAAGATTAGTACCGCATACTACCCTTAGACTGACAGACAATCAGAAAGAACTATCCAGACTCTCAAGGATATGCTATGCACCTATATTTTAGATTTTGGAGGCTCTTGGGAGGATCACCTCACTTGGTAGAGTTTGCTTACAACAACAGCTACCAGAGCAGTATCGAGATGTCACCATTTGAGGCGTTATATGGATGGAGATGTCACACTCCATTATCTTGGGATGATGTTGGTGAGAGGTCCTTATTGGGACCAGAGATGGTTGTGGATACAGTTGAGAAGGTGAAGCTTATCAGAGAAAGACTTCGAGTGGCGCAGGACAGACAGCGATATTGGACCGATAGCCACTGGAAACTATTGGAGTTTGAGGTATAGATTTTATTTTGTATTGCTTGTGATTGCTTATTATAGTTAGAGTGCTAAAGCTGTATTTTGTGCTAGGTTGGTGATCTGGTGTTCTTAAGGATTTCTCTGACACGGGGCACGATTTATTTTGGTGAAGGCGGAAAGCTTAGTCCACCGTATATCGGACCCTTTGGTGTTCTTGAGAGGGTCAGTGTGGTAGCCTACAAACTAGACTTGTCGCCTGCATTAGAGGGAGTGCATAACGTATTTCACGTGTCACAGCTGAGATGGTACATGGCAGATCCTAGCCATGTATTAGATTACTCGAGGATCGAGGTTGGTCATACTCTCAGTTACCCAGAACTGCCCGTGAAGATTCTGGATCGTAGGGAGAAGGTGTTGTAGAACCAGACAATTCCTTTAGTACGGGTCGCATGGAGGTATCACTCACCAGGAGAGAGTATCTAGGAGCGAGAGGCCGAGATGCGCGAGCGATATCCTTATCTTTTTGAGCCATGAGGTATAATTATTTCTTGCTGGTTTTGATTGTTATTGGTAGTTAATATCTTCCTTAAATTTTGAGGACGAAATTTTTCTGAGATGGGTAGGATTGTCACCCTCACTTTTCAACTAAGGATAGTTTGGTAATTTGGCAAGGGTAAATAATTTTAGGAATAAATATTAAATATTAGTGTGATGATTGTATTAATTATTTAATTATTATTGAGCTATAAATTATTTGTGACTTGTATTATTTATTTTAGTTAGGAGGCTAGTCTAATAGTTAGACTTCTTGTAAGCTCAATTAGACATATCATGACAACTAGTGAACCCAACTTGGACCCAAGCCCATTCGACCATTCTCACTAATTAATTAGGAAGAATTAGTTTAATTATAATTAGTTAGAAACTACCCAAATAGCCCTCCCTAATTATTTCTTCATAATACATCATGGAGGGGTACGGGACATTTATATGTAACTTAGGAAAGGGGGAAGGGGGCCGACCACTACTAGAGGGGGCTCTCCTCTCTCTCTCTTTCCTCTCATTTGCATTCATTTTAGATCTAGAAATTAGATCCCCAAATATTCTACATTTCCCTCCATTAATTTCTCTCTCAATTTACTTCCATTCCCTCTCATTCCCATTACTCAAGGAGCTTTGGAGCTTGGAGAAGCAAGAAGCACAAGGAGAATAAGCTTTGGTGAAGAGATCATATCTGGATCGTGTTCGTGGGAATAATTCATTGGAAAACTATCTTTCAATTGGTAAATTCTAAATTTCTCTTCTTTGTAGCTTCTAAATTATGCATTTGACCCTTAGGAATCATTCCATGGCATATGACTACATATAGGAACAAGTTTTAGATCAATTGGTTATGTATTATGAATTATATATATTGATTTGTTGTATTTTGGGGGTAATACGAGATTGACACATCAATTGTGTGTCATGAGACAAATTAGATCTAATTAGACTTAGATAAGGGTTGTGGTACTAGGTCCACAATTGGATACGAGTATGTCGTATCATAATACGGTATGATACCGTGTGATACAAAGCTCTATTTTGGGTAAAGTTATGCTAATTTTCTTCAATTCTCATTGTAGCAAGTTATTTAGTTGTATTCTTATATAATTGATATATATAAATGCTATTGGTGAGAGAACTTAAGATTTAGTTCTTTATTGGACACGTATCACAAGTTTCTCAAGTATGCACACTAGGTATTCAACTAATTTCCACTAGTGCACATAGGTACATTAGTATATATGGTATATTGTGTATATGTGTGTGTGTGTGTGTGTTGGTTTTAGTATATGTGTTGTGTGTTATGAGCAGTGGGTAGTATGACAGTGAGGGGGAGGCCTGGATGAGAGTTTTGCAACAGCATCAGTATCCTGAGGTTGTGGTGGTTGCTAAGGTGCAGGGGGTGGGCAAGAGCGATATGTGAACTATGTGTTGTGTGTGTTTTAGTGTGTGCTTGAGTTGTCATGACCATCAGTAGAACATAATATTGACTGTGTATTTAAGGAGGTTCTCAAGTATGAGTGAATTGCTGCAAATAACAGTGTATCAGAGGCTCGAGCTAGAGTGCAGGGAAGAGGGTGGTGCCAGGTGAGTGATGTATCAAATGCAGAGTATCAGGTAATGGGAGGATAGTATAAGATCCCTAATCCTGAAAACATTATTTCTCTATTTATTTAATTTATTTATAGTAGTTATGAGCTAAATAGAGAGAATATATTTTATTTAAATTTTTATTTGAGATGTTGTACATTTAGAGGATTTATGGGGCCATTATAAATTTTTCCTGATTTATTCCATGTAGGAGACTCTTTGGATAGTTGCTAGCTCAACCGTATGCACCAATATAATTCTTAGAATTTTCTGTGAATAGATATGTGTATATATATACAATTCCTATTGGATATCAAACCGAAACCCGCAACCCTTAGCCCAAACCCGTTAATAACCCCGCGTATACTTTCCTATCAACCGTGCATAAGAAATCAACAGCAGTAGTAGCAAACCAACTTTTCAGCTCCGTGCATAAAGTTTAAACCCCACGCGCAAAGCAACTCCGCACGTAAAGTAGAACTACCGCGCGTAAACTCAACCCCACCGCTTAATATCCTACGCCGCACGTAAAACAAACATCACCGCCTCATTTCCACCCTCATTACCTGTTATTACAAAACTCTCCTCAGCCGAAACCTAAACTAATGAAAGAGAAACAGCAGCAGCAGTAGTTTCTTAACCATTAAGTAATTCCCACCGCCTCTTATCTCTATATATATATACAACTCTTTCAAACCCTAACTATAATTCTTCTTTCACTAAACTAACACGCTGCTTTAGACATTGCACTCTTCAGGACTTTGCTCGGCAAGTATACCTTGCCATTGTACTGATTATTTATATTCCAACAGAAGCATGCATATTTATTTCTGCTTATATAGATGTTTGTTTATGTAGATTTTGGACCTATTTCATGAGACTACCCCAGTATCATGTAGCATCAGTAGGTTCATTGGCCGTGACACAGTTGTTACACGAGTTGTGAGTCTCATATAGATTTCGGACTGCGTACCGGGTTGGCCTCCTGTACGTATGAGCCGTGCGTTAGGGATACTGCTGATAAAAACTTTGTATGCTAGAAGACTCTGCAGTTATTATAAGTCCATGAACATAGTCTATTATAGTACGGTGGTCCAATCCGTGTCCTTGTTTGGTTGTAGGATTGGGCTAGGGTACTAAGGATAGGCTATGAACCAGCTCGTGTCACGGATGTGACATGCTTAGAGCATTGGACGGGGAGGACTACTAGTATGCGTATGGGACACCCACTTCCTCTATGCAGATTCCACACTCAACGGTTATTGTATACATGTGCCCTTGTACTGGGGGCATATATGGCATATACTAGCCAGTTGTCACGATTGGTGAATTACGTCAGCATATGTCTAGCCTACACTTTCCATACGCCCAAAGTGCCTCAAGTTGCATTTCACTTAGACGGTTAGTCGACCCAGTGGATATTTATATTTCAGTACTTATTGGCATGTTATTATGTATCTTTTTACGTCCCTCTAAGGACCTGGTCCCTTTCTAGATATGGATGAGCAGGAGTATCCACAGGAGTATGGACCTGGACCTGACTCTACTTACCTGTCTGAGGAGGTCTTACCCTCAGAGTAGATGTGATTATTTCCACTATTTTAGAGATTTTGTTACTACTGCAGTATAGTCATTTTTGTAGTGGATTTGTTTTCACCTGACTATCAGACCTGATACTTATCTTGGATATTCAGTTGTTATTCCAGCTCTTTATTCCTACTTATTATTTGTGCTATAGATGAGATATAGATTGGGTATGACTTGTTGTGACAGTATATTACCACTAGTAGATTGTATATTTATTTACAGCGTACGTATGTATATGATTTCCATATATTGGAGTTCGTATACATACGGCTGGACGTGTTACGTACTCCTAGTCCTACGTATTTTGGGACTGGGGCATGACAGATAGTGATCAGTTCTTTTAGTGTACGTGTGTTGTGTGTGTGGTGGCAGTTCTGTATAGAACTTATAGGCTTGTTCACTGGGAAGGGTTATAGGCTTGATAGATTGGGGAGTATGAGGAATATTTGATACTAAGTATCAGTAGCTTGAAGTATCTGGTCATATACAGTAGGGTTGTAATATTTGAGAAGTGTAGGTAGCACTGCGGTTTCCAGGGGGCTAATGTTCAGTTAGAGAGGATGTTACAAGATATTGGGTAAGTTGAATCAGTGATTACACTAATTTGGTATTAGTGGGTATACATTATGTGTAGGTCAGTTGAATTAGGAAAAACTGGTCTCGAATTAAGGGTACAGTAACATCTAAGGATAACTGATAATTGGTATCAGTGATAATGTCTGATATGAAGAGTTGGTTATGGTTAGGATATCAGGTGGGGTCAAGGACTCGAGTGTTTGGCTTTATACCAGTCAATGGAAATGGCAGTGTGATATCTGATAATTAGAGATAGAGGTTCAGGTGAGAGTCATCCAGACATCAGTAATACAATACGAGGAGCAACTACACAGTTACCTGGCAATATGGTTTAAGAGTTTTTGTGAGCATTAGACTGATACATGGAAGTATGTTAATTGATAATTATTAAATGGTGTTTGGAAGAGATTTAGAAGTGAGGGGGTGATGGCAATAATGTTAGTATTAGATGTGAATGGTACACATATCAGTTGATGAAGTTAGTTGTCAAGATAGTTATATATATATATATATATATATATATATATATATATATATATATATATATATATATATATATATATATATATATATATTAGATGTTGGTTAGTGAATGTATTAAGTTATAGGTTAGAGTTTGTGTCAGTTACATATAGTGTATGAGATATTTAGATAGTATGGTTGACCTAGACAGCATTCTACCACCGATGTTGTGGCATAGGCTGGGCATTGCTCACTACTAGTGCCCTTATTTCGGGTGCGGATCATGATAAATGCACTGGTAAGCGGGACGAACCCACTCACCTAAACCGATACTGCTTATTAAGAGAAAACATACATTCAAAGTTATTGTGATATTAGGAACTATGATGAATTGTAGTTCACATCGTAAGCATGTTTGAAAGAAGTAAATATTGAACCATATCACTTAACGTGATAACTTACTCAACCGACGTGTTCGTCCAGTGCATTAAAACAGAGATATTACTTTCGCCCATGCATAAGACAATATGTTAGCATGAGTACTATCTATATGCAGTCATTGATGATAATTGACACCATGAAGGACTATTCCAAGACATTATGATGTGCCCTCACAATGGTTAGCAAGCCCAACTGGAGGTCCACAATGCCTCGTGCCGAAGCAGGTCCCATAATTTCCCCTTAGGTCGATTCAGTTCCAATACTCCTGATATCGTTTTGAGGAAAGTCAAGCCTTGTGTACAAGTTGTCCATGTAGTGTCCCGTTCCCCCTATTCGAGGAGCGCGGCTAAGAAATACTTGGTATCGTTCGATCGGAACAGATTGAATCAAGATCCTTTCCTCGCTATAGATTTATTTTTTCGGAATCAGGTCCCACATTCAACTGATCGTGCCTCAAGAAAGGACTCGGCGGCAGAGTCGAGAGGGGTCTTTCCTTTGTGCTGGTTTCCTAGCCCATTTTTGATGCCGTTTGGTTGCTTTCTTGTTGGTTTTATGACTTGTGTTTTCTTGAACGATTTTGATGGATTTTATTGCCTTCGTTCTTAGGATTCGTATCGAACCTTTGGAGACTGAAGTAGGAGATATTGATCATCTGTTGGTGCGTGCAGGTAATCGGGTAGGCGGCGCGCAAGCGGAGTCTTGAAGATCTTTTCTTTTTCTCTCCTAGTTCACCAACTTGTGAGTGACTTTACTTTTATTAGCTCCCTTCTTCCTAGTCTTCATTCTAAATAGATTGACTCATTTGTGCATTCTGATCAAACGATACCAAAACAATAAAATTGAGTCAGAATAAAGAAGAAGTAGACTTGAAACACTAATAATGCTTGTCATATAAAATTCCAAAAGATCACATTGATGCGTGCATGTCCATTATATACATAACCATTTTGTGTTAGTTGTAGTTAGTAATCATTTATCTATAACTGTTAAAGGTATGGTGCAAAGGGAAATGGGATCATTGTGCAAGTAGCTTAGACTATGGGAAATGAATGAAGTTCATTTACTTATATTGCTTGAATATGTGTTTCAATTGATAACTTAGTTGATTGAGGAGGCATGGTCTTGGACAACTTGTATACAAGGGATATCGTTCTATGAACGGTCGCCGGGGCACTGGGACCGCTTCGACCCGGGTAGAACAAATTGCTAGTGTAGTCCTACCATTGGATGGATCCGTGCGTCCGTCGAGGGCTAGCTACCCGAGGCAGAATAGCAGCTGACCCATCCCTAGTCCGACCAAGTGATTGTTATGTATATTTAAACTATGTAGACTAACTGTGTCTTCATGACATGGAAGGTCATGGTAAGTTTTGTATAGGTGGTTCAGACGGTACAGGTAAAGTCACTGAGCGGTGGCACATTTGGTTATGTCATTTTATTCTATCATATACAAGAATTGAACTAAGGCAAGATAGAAAGATCATATAATAAAAATGTTGCATGCTCATATGAATTCGTTATCGATTTTGGTAAGTTGGGTTAGCTCGCCCTCACCGATACTCTTTGAAGTACTGACCCTCATTGCAGCAGGTTCTCCGAGCCGAGATGATGCGGCGAGGAGCTGACGCTTTCTCCAACCCTTCCTGAATCAAGGCGCATTCATGTTGTGACTTTTGGGAGCTCCAGTACATAAGCAAGAAAGGAGATCGCTCTCACTTTTTGAAGCCACTAGGCGATGGTGCTAACTCGCACCCAAGGTATTTTGTGCTTTTGAAATACTAGTAAAGGATGTAATGTATGGATCAGCTATCTTATTTTGTGTCCAAGTTTTAAGCCCGTGCTGTAGTGCCCCGCTCTGCGTAGGCACTATGTACAAGTGATATCGCTTTGTTTGGTTGAGCAAAAGTATTCTCGGAGAGTTCCCGACCGAACCACAAGACGATTGAACAATGTGAGTGGGAAGAACTGCATTCTCTGATTCTTGCATGACTTAATAATGAATATGAGTTTTTGAATGCTTGTTTGCTTAAGAAGATAGTTTCATAAGAAGAATGATAAAACTTGACTCTGCATGCTTAATAAGAGAACTCGTATAGCTTGTCATCGAAACGAACCTGCTTGCTTAACTATAGAATTTATATGCTTGTCTGAAATGAGATAGAACCTTGCCATGTTAAGTCAAGAATATAAGAAATGTTGCATGCTTAGTTACACCTATACAGCTATCAAATGAACCCTTGCTATGCTAAAAGGATAAGTAAAAGAGCCGCTTGAATATGTCCCTTTGTAACATGCTAAGAAAGAGATATATATTGCATGCTAGTTATGAAATCGAAATGGTGCTTGTCATTATATGTTTCGCTTGTCTGTTTTGCTATATCGAACTGCTATAAGTCTTTGATTCATATAAGCATAGACTAATAGTGCGCCCTGAGGATACAGCCCGCAGGGGGTCTAGTGGGGTGTGCAATTAGATATGTGAGAGATGTGCTTTGCTTGATAAGATGTGTTTTGATAGACCATATATATTTTGCTTGATCATTTGTTTTGCTTGCATTATAGATGTTTTGTGTCATTGCATTGGTCTCGGACAACTTGTGCACAAGCTCTTATCTCTCGACCCTGGGGCACTTGGAATCGCTCGGTCCGGAAGAGATTTTTGTTTCGCCCTAAGGATACGGCCCACAGGGGGTCTAGTGGGGCGATATGTCTATTAATGTTGTGTGGAACCCATGATGTCACAGCTGCTAGCACTCGTGTGTGTTGGTGAAGAGCTGAACCTTGAGTCACAACTGCCGACACAGGTGCGTGCTAGTGAAGAGCTGAACCTTGGGCAACCGCTGCTAATCATGGGGCTACCCATGGACCATCATATAGTTAGGGCACATGCTAGGCTAGCCTTCTTGTATAACTAACTGTTTGATGTAGAGACGGACATGAAACTAGAGAACCTTATACATATATGTTTATGCAAATTATTGCTAACTTGTATGCCTGCTGCAGGATAACCGTTCGGCAAGAGGTAAGAAACATAAAGAGTTTATATGTAGCCTGCCTGTTCATGAAATATGCATCTTAGAGTTTATCTAATTGTGCTTCATGCATTCGCATTGGTTGGACAATGTCTATTAGTGCAGAGCTGAACCTTGGTCCCGGCTGTTATTATGTTAGTGAAGAGCAACCATGGTCATAGCTGCTAATAGCATCAAAATATGAGTCATTGGTTAGCTGGATTACCGCTACCGATCCTGAGTTTCTTGGGGTCCAAAAATTATATAGCTAGTTCTTCTTGTGTGCTTGAAAGTATGATAGTCTACTTAATGCTTGTCTTATTTTGAGATGATCAGTCCACTAGAGAGTTTTGTCCGTAAGAGTTAGAATATAGAGCACAATACATGATGCGCACTGCACGATAAAACACTCCCAATTGTATGCTTATTGTTGAATATGCAAAACTGTTTCCAAGCTATGTTTTCAAAAGATGTAAATTTGACTATAATATTGAGCTGCATGAAATAAACTTAGGTAAAAGTAGGAAGATCACTAGTAATGTAATATTTTGCCACATGCTTACTTAGTATGGGTTTCAGGGGGTGTAGCTTATTTTCAGTTGTTTTATATTCACCAGTACTTATAAAAGTACTGACCCACCAACAGTTTGCTTGTTCTCAGGTGCTGGATCGTCCGAGGAAGCGATAGCCATGCCTCATCCCAAGGACCCAGAAATTTGGAGTCGATGCCTTGAGCCGTATCGAGATTAAGATACTTTTGTATAGAGCGACATAATGTATGAAACGGTGTCATTGTAATCGAAAGAAAGAGTGCTTGAGCAAATTTTAACCTCGGCCATGCGCCGCTTGTAACACTTTTGATTATCACTAAAGAGCTTATTTTTATATGCCATTGTGTTCTTACTTTTCTGAAATTTATGTACCGCTGCTTCAGTATTGAACAACTTACTTGCCCTTGTTCAAAGCTTTGGCCTTGTGCAAGCGCATTTTAGGCTTGCACGACATCACGCCAGTGCGAGGACGATCGGTTCCGTATGGACCAAGCGAGGACGAATGGCCCATGCGGGACCAAGGCGTGACACGTGCGACATCGTTACTACTTTTGGGTCAAGAGTCTGTAAACAGATGTTCATTATCAATACAGAGAATTTTTTCTTATCTCAAAGTGTGATATCTTATTTGCGTACTCTGTTGCATTTGTTCTAAAGTATATCATTATGCCTAGGTCTTGTGCACGCGCGCCTTACGCGTGCACGGTATCACGCCCAGGGACGATTATCGACTTAGCAAAATCGGGGTGTGACAGTCCATGACCATGCAAATGAGTGAGCAGTTTAACTATCAAATACATAGATGGTACAAAACAGAAGTAAGCAATAATGTCTATGTACTAATGCAACGGTTCATTTCCCTCAATCTGTATATTCCAATTTAGTGACCTGTAGGCACCAAATATTCCGAGGAACCATGCCACCAATGTTTGGATACCGCATTCCTTCCGACAGTTCCGTGGCCTTGAACCAGAATTGCTCGCTTCGCATACAAAGCTTGTGTTATAGGTCTCGTGCATAGATGCACTTGACGATTACAATTATCCCATGTTCTAATCTTACTGGTAAGCATTCATTATGGCTATCTTTTCTAATTATGTTCAATCGGACATCATCGATAGGAACATTTTGAGGCAGTATAATTCGTTGACGTGAAGGAGTAGAAAATAAGGGTCTAAATTCTCCACCAAGTAGAGAATATGCCGAGAGTAGGAGACCCATTTCGCAACGATCAGACATCAGTTACACGCGTTCCTGCAATGACACCAAGCGTCGTGTTAGAATCCTTCTTCTTGAAATTCTCAAAAATGAATGCAGGCATAGATGCAAAAGCATATTCATCAAAACCAAATAAAAAAAATATTCAAAAAAATAAATAGCGAATAGGTCCCGTTGAAGGGACTCTTATATAGAGATCATTCGTCGAGACGCGGTTCACTGCATCTTAGACTTATTCCAACAAAAGTCAATCCATGAGTTGGAATGGTTCTTGTTTATTCGTCCGAATCAATTCGATGCCGATGGGTATTCGATACAAAGTTCAGACTGAGTTAGACTAGCCACAAGCCCATTACGTAGTGCATTTTTCGGTCGAAACGGGATACTACATTTAGGAGACCAAAAATTAGTAGTCCTAATTTTATATGGATTGTCAAAATATTGACAATTCTAAATATGCATATGTCCTATTTTTTCAAGACTATCAAAATTTTAATACTCCTAAATATGTACATGATTTTTAAACTATGTTAGCACATATCATATATTGTAGTGCTCTTATAAATTGTCCAATAGAAATGCTTAAAGTCTATTTGGTTAAGATTTTAAACGTGGTTTTTCGAGTTTAAATAATATATTATTCTAAAATAGCGTTTGGCTACAGATTTTACAAAAAAAATTATAATTATTTTCCCAAACTTGCGTTTGTAGAAGCATGAAAAATACGCTGCAGAATTATACGCAGTATGCATAAAACCCGCGTAAAGCAGAGTTTCAGTGCTGTGTGGCGTAAGACATGACTTCAGAGCCATCGGCGTACAGCAGAGCTTCATTGCAAGTTCAGCGTAAAAAAAAGCTCCAGAACAACCTGCATAATACAGTATTTCTAGACTGCTTCGGCATAAAAGGGTTGTTACATCATCACATTGGCGTAAAACCTGCTCATTTTTAATGCAGTGGGAAGTTGTACGAGGAACTCTTCGTATTCTTTGAACGAACCTGTCAGATCATGCAGTGAACCTGACTCCTGACAAAGAGTACAGCACAATGACCGAGAAGATGGCTGTAATAATGATTCTGCACAGAGTCCCAGACCGTCGTTTAGTGACCTTTCCTTGATATAAATTACTTTTACGCATTCAAGGGAATACGCTGCCTAGTTTTATACAGGCAGATGTGAGCTCTTACGCTCAACAGGAGACGAAACGGACCGCCACGTCAAAAGCTGCTCTTCGTACAGAGCTCGAGGTACGTCTCTGCAGTTAATGCGCATGATGGGGGCAGATCTCTGCATTTAATGCACGAGATTTGGTTCTACTTTCGAAGACTGGGTGAGCCATAATTACGGCTAATTCGTCCACATCATCACCTCTGCATATTACGCCACCAGGCTATTTTCAGCTATAGGAGCACGATGTACGCTATCTCCTTGAAATACGCCGACCAGGCTATTTTCAGCTATAGGAGCACGTTGTACGCTATCTCCTTGAAATACGTCGACCTGGTTATTTTCAACTATAGGAGTACGTCGTATGCTATCTCCTCGGAATACGCCAACTCAGGCTTTATTTGCATTGGTGCGTGATAAGGCTATTTAGTCCAAAATACGCTCAAGACCTCAGTCAAGGAAGGAGGATCGGCTATTTTTATGCTAGCTACCTAATCCATGCAGCATCAGGCTTCTACGCCTACTGGGCTTCTACGCCTACCTGGCTTCTACGCCAACTTGATAACTATTTGGCTTCTACGCCATGGTGATAGTCATTGGCTTCTACGCCAACCTTTTCTACGCGAGGGGTAGTTACCTATGTGGCTTGCATGTCGTGATCTTCACAGCAATTATACGCGTTACCTCATAATGGGACACGCGTCACACGCGAATTCAGAAGATCATTTATACGTGGGTGGCAGTTATTATAATCACCGCATAAAAAGTGCCACACTCTCCATTGTTCGACTTCTATGCCGACTGGACGGTTACTGTCACTAAACTCTATAAATAGAGACCTCTATTGAAAGAGGTCAGGGGGGAAGAGAGGTCGAAAAGGCGGGAAAAAAATCGAAGAGAGAGGTCGGAGAAAATATGGTCGAAGAGCACAGACAGAGAGTAGCGATCGACGATTTTGGCATCGAGCATCCACTCCCTCTTGCAATCTTTGAAGCTTGTCCTTCTTCTACAGTACTTCTTCATCATCGTGTGGTCCAAGAGACAAAGTGATCGACCGCAGATCAGACTCCTATAGCAATATTTACCCAGATTAAATTTTGTACTTAACATCTTCGTATAGGATTAATTGTACTTCTTTTTCTTGTTTGTAAACCAAAGAAAGGATTTCGCATAAACCTAGTTTCATTTCTTTCATTTATTATCAAACACAAGATGGCGACTCTGCTGGGGACAACTTTCTCATCTGACGAGAAAGCAATTGCTCAACACGATGCAGTATTAGTAGGATCAATAAAGAAGACATTGGTTGTCCAATTCAACCAGTCAGCCTACGAAGACATGCTTCGAGTAGGGGGTAGCTCTCACTCCCTCTCCGTCCAAGACAACAAGAAATTACGTAAGTTGTGGATGCCCCGGACATCCCCTACCATTCCTGTCGACTCTCTGGTTTCTCCGACCAACAAGGTTGTAGCTTCACAACCTGCGTGCCTCGCGCATAAAACTCTGTCTTCAGTCTGTGACGTGGCAGACAAAACTTCTGGCAATGCCTCAGTGCTAATCCAGAAGTCCACTCCGCACTCTGCGGGTAAAACTCTGTCTCCCGTCTGCCTGCGTAAAGTTTTGCCTAGAAGGTTTGCGTAAAATTTTCTGCGTTGCAGTGTAAAGTTGTACAAGATACTCATGAGTTTGTCAGTCAAAATTAGTGAATCCTGACAACTGACAAAAGTACTTGTACAACGATTGAGTGGTCGGTTTGTGATAATGAATTTGCACGGGGACCCAGGTTGTCGTTTAGTGACTGATTGGATACAAGTCACTTTTACGCTTGAGGTGAGACAAAATCAGATGTCCTGTCAGAAAGCTGTTTTCTTTTTGCACAGGGCTCGAGGCGTATCTCTGCATTTAATGCACAAGATTTGGTCATGCCTGGGGAAAGCTAAGGCTGTAACAATACGCTCACATTCTATTCTTAGGTTACGCCTAATCAGGTTGCTCTACAATGGTTATCTATTATTCATGAAACATCAGGTTTACGCAGGGCAGTTACCTGCGTGGCCTTCATGACGCAGGATAAGGAATACTAAGGGAAAGTGGATAGCAGTTATTATAACTGCAGCGTAAAGGAGATAATCTTCTGCATAATTGGTTTTTATGCCAACAAGAAAGTTATTTGGCTTTTATGCCAACTAGGCAGTTTGTTTGGTTCTTATGCCAACAACGGTCAAATGGGTTTTGGCGTAAAACTCTGGTTTTCCAACATATGATGAGGTTTCAGTCCTAGTATTTAACCTTAGATTTCTATGGGTTTATTAGGTAATATGGAAGACTAGGGTTCATTAAGTAGTTTGGACTTAATGATATGTCCAAGCCCTAGTGGTATTCTAAGTAGGAATATTACCCTAAGTATCCTTCTATCAACAGGGATTCCTATATTCTAGCAGGGGCTTATTACTTAAAGAATTTATTAGGGAAGCACAGGATTCAAGCAAGATGCAATTGTGTAAGTAGGACAGACTGGAAGGAAGATAAGTCATAGTCAATTATGGATGAGATTTTTTTTTGCTCTAATCCTAGGTGCAGACTTGCTCGGTACAGTAACGTAACCGAGACAATATGCTCTGACCTGCATGGGCCACCACTAAAAATATGTCATGCCCCAGTCCCAAAAATATACGAAACTAGGCCACGTGGCATTGGCCAGCTGACACGTCACTAGGGGATTACCCAATTTAATGGACCCAAAGTGATATGCTACGCTGTCCTAAAATACTACGAGTCTAAATACAGGTAAATCTATCTTATCCACAGGAATATCAAGAAAAGTGCTGAATATATAGATGCTAAATCTGAAATGTCATAAACAAATCAGATAAAGTCAGGTGGGAACAAACCCACTACAAAAAGATAAGCAAAAAGTGAAATAAGATAAACTAGCGCATCGTCCTCAAAATGTATAGCTCCAACTCCAGATGTACTCAGGCAGACTCTGATAGCATCTCCTCTAATTCCATCTCAAGGGCATGTCCAGACTCCTGTCCAGGTCCAGGTCCAGGTACTGTGGGGTGGAATATCTCAGCTAAACCTGGCAGGGAACCAGGTCCTCAGAGGGACGTAACAAGATACAGAAAAATAACATGCCATATATGTAAATACTGAATAAATAAATACAGGGTGCTAACCATTTAAGTGAATGCAATTTAAAAACCTTATAGTATGCATGGGAATGTGTGGCTAGACATATACTGACGTAATTTACCAATCCGTAGTGACTGACTAGTATATGCCACATATGCCCCCGTTCAAGGAACTCTGCAATCGACCATCTCCAAGGAGCATGGTGCGAAGTTATATAAACATTTAAGGAAAGGGGTGTCCCATACGTATACCAGTTATCTTTCCTAACCCAATGTACTAAATGTCAGGTCCTACTTTTGTTTATTCTAATCCGTGATGCGGGTCACACGTATTGGTAGCTAATCAAATACGCAGCTCGCATCCCAATATGTATTGCAACCATGTTGTGTGTTCCCGTGATAGGGTCTAGGAGAATATCAGGATATCCTCGGTTGTTGGTGGGTCTGTAAAACTAGGTTAATTATACTAATTGTCAATATGTCAGTTGACTGTACCCAAGGCAGTCTCAGGTACTCATAGTTATATAAAATTCAGAAACAAGAGCATATAACAATATTAGAATTTAAGCAATACACTTGGCAAGGTATACTTGCCTACTCCCTGATAGTGTTGGAAATCTGTTCTCAAATTCAAGTTTGAGGGTGCTGGTGACAGGGGGTCACTGGCTGTGCTGGAGTTGGGTTCTGTTAAAACATACAGGTTTGTGATTATCAAGGTATAATATAAAAGTATATACATACTTATGTATAATATATATATAGGATACACACATATATATATAGTATATATATATCGATATAACATATAGTAGTAGTATATATTTAGTATATAAAGCAAAGAAAAAGCAGGAATGTAAATATATATATATATATTAGCAGGGTATATCCACTGACATATAATAATAATATAATATTATCAGGGTGTATCCACTGATATATGATAATATAATATAATCAGGGTATATCCACTGATATATAATAATATAATAAAATGAATTGACATTACGAAAAATGTAAATGTACATATATAGGTAGGCTGTATTATCCAGCACAGGTAATATAAATATATAAATATATGTACTGTATATCTAGTACAATATTATATAGTATCTATTTATATATAGATAATATATAAATATATAGATATATATATATATATATACATATATATATATATATATAACAAATTGAAAGACAGTGCAGGAAATGGAAATATATACATATATATGCTGTATTATCCAGCATAATATTTATATAATATAAATGACATAAATGCATACTATATATATAATAATTATATATATATTGTATATATATAGATTAACTGTAAATGTAATACATAATATACATATAGAATATATATAAATATATATAAAAAGAAATAAAGATGCATGTATACATATATATATATATATATGTATACTATAAATAATTATAATATAATATATATATACATAATATGTGATATGTAAATATATATATAAATAGATATTATATATATACTTAATATACATATATAAATATATATGTATAAATATACATAGGTATATATATGTATATATACATAAAATATATACATACATATATAATAATAATGTATATATAATAATAACAATAATAATAATATGCATATACTGTATGAATACTGTATTTATACAGTATATAATAATATATATTATATATTATATATAAACATATATATATATATAAATATATATATATATATATATATATATATATATATATATATATATATATATATATATATATACATATATACATACATGTATAGAATTAAGTGTATTTTTGTATTTTACAAGTATTTTATACCTGACAGGGTGATAGGTGGGGTCCACGGTGGGTCGCCGGCGGGAGGTCGGCGGTGGAGTCGACGGCGGCCGGCCGGAACAGTAGCTGCAGCAGCAGCTGCAGTCAGCAACAACAGCAGCAATAGCAGCTTGCAGCAGTGCCAGCGGCGGCTGCGGCGGCGGAGGCGGCGGTGCAGGCGGTCAGGGCGGAGGAGGAGGTCGGGACGAAGAGGTCTGGGGTGGTGGCGGAGGTCGGAGGCTGCCGGAGGGGGAGTTCTAGGCGGTCGGAGTGGCTCGGGTCTGTGGGCAGGGTGAGTCGGTGGAGGTTTGCGGGGGAGCTGCCGGCGGCGGAGGGCGTCGTGGGGCGGTGGGGGCAGGGTGGTTGTGTAGAGGGGGTCACGACGGAGCGGATGGGGGTGGTGGCGGTGGTCCACGACGGCCAGGGTGGCGGTGGTGGGCGGTCGGAGGTGGGGAGCTGCTGCTGTGGGAAGGAAGAAAGGGTTGCTGCGGGGGCTGCCGGAGGCGGAGGCGGCGGCCAGGGAGGGTGGCGGTTAGTCGGAGGGGAGCTGGGGGAGTGGCGAGGGGGTTGACGGTGGTCCGGTGGGCGGGGGTGGCCGGAGGTGGATGTGGGGAGTTCGGGAATGGGGAGGGGGCTGTATATATAGATATAGGGTTCAATGGCAGTTTGGTAATTAGTTGGAACTTTTAGGGTATTTTAGTAATTTGGATTTTTTTGATATTTTGAGCTGATCTTTCTGGATTTTTAGTTGGGTCCCATGCCACCTATTGTCTAGCCAATGAGGTTATGCCACCTCACATGCACTTTTGCATAAAAAACCCTAACTTTTCATAAATTGTATAAAAGCCTAAAATTGGTATTTTGCGTAATTTCGCAATTTACCTAATTTAAAATACTGAATTGTACAGAAATGAGGGGAAAAGCTGGAGAAATATCTTGGGAAGTGTGGGGGTGAGCCTGGGCAGAGTCAGGGTCTGATTCAATAGGTGATACGGGTCACCGTATTTATTATTTAATAAATACTGTGCACGATGTTCACTAATTATTTAGAGGCAGGTAGGGTCATAATTTTTCTACGGTGTCAATACACTAATTGTAGTATATTCAGTCTAGAATATTATCGTATTTTTGTTTGGGCAAAACAGGTGCAGGTTGGCCTCAAATCTCTAGGGGTACAGAGATGGGTAAAGAGCAGGAAATAAAATAGGAAATAAATACGGACTTTTGTAACGATATTTGTGCGTCTCAAACGAGGCTCATTTTAGCACATCTGTGAGTTGCACAAATTTCAGAAAAATAGTCTAACATGTCTAGGACAGGTATGTGAACTTTGTTCGGGGATAACAGTCAAGATAAAGCTCCAAATAATTAGGAGATGGACAGGTGCACAAGTCAACAGGATATGTAAGCAAAATAATTTAAAATATTGCAACAAATCCTAAATTGTTAAAATAATCCTAAAAATACTAAAATCTGGTCGAGGGGGTTTACAATCTACCCAACTTATAAAAATTTTGTCCTCGAAATTAAAACTAAGCCGGGGTAGAAGTCAAAGACAACATAAGATATAATGTTACAAAATAATTTATATCTTGGTTTACGAATAGGTTCGAAAAATGTTTACGCATGTCGTCCACATGTTTCCAAGTAGATTCTCCTGGCGCGCCATGCTTCCATGCCACGCGAACCAAGGGAATAGACTGATTCCTCAATACATTTTCTCGATGATCAAGGATTCCCACGGGTTGCTCTTGATACGACAAGCTTGGCCTAATGGTGACCTCCGAATGATTGAGAACCTGACTGCTGTCTGTCACATATCGCTTGAGTTACGATACGTGGAATACAGCAAGTACTTCCTCAAGTGAAGGTGGTTGCGCAATTTCATATGCCACTACTCCTACTCTTTCTAGCACGACAATGGTCCAATATACCTTGGACTCAACTTGCTGCGTCCTTCGAATCGAATGGTGTCTCTAGTAGGTGAGATCCTCAAGATGACATGATCGTCCTCTTTGAATTCTAAGGGACGATGATGATGGTCTGCCCACTACACCTGTCTGTCGTGCACTGCTTGCAAGTGTCCTTGCATTACTTAACTGCCTCTACGGTGTTGGCCACCAACTCTGGTCACGCGAATCCTTGTCGGGTAAAATACTGACTGGTAGGCGGTGCAATCTTACGATTTGTCTTATATATAAGTTAGCTTAAAGCTTTTGCAGGCTGGCCAACTTTAAAGGTAAGAATTTGTGCTGACTTGGTGAGTCGGTTTATAGGAATCCTTATAAGTCAACCTAGTCATAGGTGCTGCTATCCATTCAGGAGTCAATCAATTGTTTATCCAGGTAAAATCCATTTAGACTCCTGACAGCAAAATGATACATTCTTCATCGTAATTCTTGGGTTCTGAACTTGTCCTAAGTTACGAGGCCAAAAAAAAATTTTTGCTGTCATAGTGATGCACGTACCAGGAAAGTAGGTAGGTAATGAAGGGTCATCTAAAAGTAGCACAATTTATAACTGCAATCTAATCTAATAATAGGGTTTGGTAAATACCCAAGAAATAAACAGAAATGGTTACAGAAATAAGACACTTTCGTATTTATACTAAGTATGAGGTTTCGTCTTTCCGAAATAAGGGAAGACGGAAAACAGTAATCAAGAGTTCAAGGGGAAGGTAATAGATTAGAAGTGTGGGGATCAAGGCGTTTAAAGAATTCAATGGGAATTTTCAAGGCAGTTGTGGATTAAAATGCTATTTTGATAATTTCCTATTCACATACTCGCATCGGTACAGTTATGTAACAGATACGATATGTTCAGACATATCTAAAGGGTAAGTACATATGTCTACTAATCACTATATATCTCAATCCACGTAAAGTAGTTATACGAAGGGCGAATCAAAATGCACTAAGGTTGATCAGACCGTAATACACTGATTCTGAATAGACAATTGTATTAGTGGGGTGGATCAGACCCCAATAACACATGTGTCATGAACAAGCTCGATAAAGAATAAGCTTGCAAAACTAGGCTATAATAGCAGTATAAGTCAAGGTAGTACAGTAAATATAAGTACGCTAGATTATGATATGAGAAATTACAAACAATTCACAATCACAAAAAAAAAATAAGACTCTACAATCTCTACAGTAATATTCTAACTTCTTCCTAAGTTGCTAGTTGACCCAAAAGAGGTATGTCCTTCTGAGTTCTACTATCTTAGTAAACATTATAGGTTGTCTGCCTAAAACAGAGATTTCAAGAAAGTCCGCGTAAAGTAGGGGTTCGAGGTTGTCTACGTAAAGCAGAGATAAAATAATTTGGCGTAAGCATAGCTTCAGAGCTATCCGCATAAAACAGAGAAGCGTAAGGTAGAGATTCAGAGCTGTCCGCGTAATAAGTCTGTGCGTAAAAGTCTGCGCGTAAAAGTCTGGGTGAAAGTCTGAGCGTAAAAGTTTTGCGCTAAAATCTGCGCCTAAAATTAGCGTACGTAAGGTTTGTATAAAAGTCTGCCTGCGTAAAGTTTTGCCTAGAAGGTTTGCGTAAAATCTTCTGCGTTGCAGTGTAAAGTTGTACAAGATACTCATGAGTTTGTCAGTCAAAATTAGTGAATCCTGACAACTGACAAAAGTACTTGTACAACGATCGAGTGGTCGGTTTGTGATAATGAATTTGCACGGGGACACAGGTTGTCATTTAGTGACTGATTTGATACAAGTCACTTTTACGCTTGAGGTGAGACAAAATCAGATGTCCTGTCAGAAAGCTGTTTCCTTTTTGCACAGGGCTCGAGGCGTATCTCTGCATTTAATGCACAAGATTTGGTCATACCTGGGGAAAGCTAAGGCTGTAACAATACGCTCACATTCTATTCTTAGGTTACGCCTAATCAGGTTGCTCTACAATGGTTATCTATTATTCATGAAATATCAGGTTTACGCAGGGCAGTTACCTGCGTGGCCTTCATGACGCAGGATAAGGAATACTAAGGGAAAGTGGATAGCAGTTATTATAACTGCAGCGTAAAGGAGATAATCTTCTGCATAATTGGTTTTTATGCCAACAAGAAAGTTATTTGGCTTTTATGCCAACTAGGCAGTTTGTTTGGTTCTTATGCCAACAACGGTCAAATGGGTTTTGGCGTAAAACTCTGGTTTTCCAACATAGGATGAGGTTTCAGTCCTAGTATTTAACCTTAGATTTCTATGGGTTCATTAGGTAATATGGAAGACTAGGGTTTATTAAGTAGTCTGGACTTAATGATATGTCCAAGCCCTAGTGGTATTCTAAGTAGGAATATTACCCTAAGTATCCTTCTATCAACAGGGATTCCTATATTCTAGCAGGGGCTTATTACTTAAAGAATTTATTAGGGAAGCACAGGATTCAAGCAAGATGCAATTGTGTAAGTAGGACAGACTGGAAGGAAGATAAGTCATAGTCAATTATGGATGAGATTTTTTTTTTGCTCTAATCCTAGGTGCAGGCTTGCTCGGTACAGTAACGTAACCGAGACAATATGCTCTGACCTGCATGGGCCACCACTAAAAATATGTCACGCCCCAGTCCCAAAAATATACGGAACTAGGCCACGTGGCATTGGCCAGCTGACACGTCACTAGGGGATTACCCAATTTAATGGACCCAAAGTGATGTGCTATGCTGTCCTAAAATACTACGAGTCTAAATACAGGTAAATCTATCTCATTCACAGGAATATCAAGAAAAGTGATGAATATATAGATGCTAAATCTGAAATATTATAAATAAATCAGATAAAGTCGGGTGGGAACAAACCCACTACAAAAAGATAAGCAGAAAGTGAAATAAGATAAACTAGCGCATCGTCCTCAAAATGTATAGCTCCAACTCCAGATGTACTCAGGCAGACTCTGATAGCATCTCCTATAATTCCATCTCAAGGGCATGTCCAGACTCCTGTCCAGGTCCAGGTCCAGGTGCTGTGGGGTGGAATATCTCAGCTAAACCTGGCAGGGAACCAGGTCCTCAGAGGGACGTAACAAGATACAAAAAAATAACATGCCATGTATGTAAATACTGAATAAATAAATACAGGGTGCTAACCATTTAAGTGAATGCAATTTAAAGACCTTGTAGTACGCATGGGAATGTGTGGCTAGACATATGCTGACGTAATTCACCAATCCGTAGTGACTGACTAGTATATGCCACATATGCCCCCGTTCAAGGGAACTCTGCAATCGACCATCTCCAAGGAGCATGGTGCGAAGGTATATAAATATTTAAGGAAGGGGGTGTCCCATACGTATACCAGTTATCTTTTCCAACCCAATGTACTAAATATCAGGTCCTACTTTTGTTTATTCTAATCCGTGATGCGGGTCACACGTATTGGTAGCTAATCAAATACGCAGCTCGCATCCCAATATATATTGCAATCATGTTACGTGTTCCCGTGATAGGGTCTAGGAGAATATCAGGATATCCTCAGTTGTTGGTGGGTCTGTAAAACTAGGTTAATTATACTAATTGTCAATATATCAGTTGACTGTACCCAAGGCAGTCTCAGGTACTCATAGTTATATGAAATTCAGAAACAAGAGCATATAACAATATTAGAATTTAAATAATACACTTGGCAAGGTATACTTGCCTACTTCCTGATAGTGTTGGAAACCTGTTCTCAAATTCAAGTTTGAGGGTGCTGGTGACAGGGGGTCACTGGCTGTGCTGGAGTTGGGTTCTGTTAAAACATATAGGTTTGTGATTATCAAGGTATAATATAAAAGTATATACATACTTATGTATAATATATATATAGGATACACACATATATATATATAGTATATATATATCGATATAATATATAGTAGTAGTATATATTTAGTATATAAAGTAAAGAAAAAGCAGGAATGTAAATATATATATATTAGCAGGGTATATCCACTGACATATAATAATAATATAATATTATCAGGGTGTATCCACTGATATATGATAATATAATATAATCAGGGTATATCCACTGATATATAATAATATAATAAAATGAATTGACATTGCGAGAAATATAAATGTACATATATAGGTAGGCTGTATTATCCAGCACAGGTAATATAAATATATAAATATATGTACTGTATATCCAGTACAATATTATATAGTATCTATTTATATATAGATAATATATAAATATATATATATATATATACATATATATATATATAACAAATTGAAAGACAGTGCAGGAAATAGAAATATATACATATATATGATGTATTATCCAGCACAATATTTATATAATATAAATGACATAATGAATACTATATATATAATAATTATATATATATATTGTATATATAGATTAACTGTAAATGTAATACATAATATACATATAGAATATATATAAATATATATAAAAAGAAATAAAGATGCATGTATACATATATATATATATATGTATACTATAAATAATTATAATATAATATATATATACATAATATGTGATATGTAAATATATATATAAATAGATATTATATATATACTTAATATACATATATAAATATATATGTATAAATATACATAGGTATATATATGTATATATACATAAAATATATACATACATATATAATAATAATGTATATATAATAATAATATGCATATACTGTATGAATACTGTATTTATACAGTATATAATAATATATATTATATATTATATATAAACATATATATATATATAAATATACATATATATATATATATATACATATATACATACATGTATAGAATTAAGTGTATTTTTGTATTTTACAAGTATTTTATACCTGACAGGGTGACAGGTGGGGTCTACGGCGGGTCGTCGGCGGGAGGTCGGCGGCGGAGTCGACGACGGCCGGCCGGAACAGTAGCTGCAGCAGCAGCTGTAGTCAGCAGCAATAGCAGCTTGCAGCAGTGCCAGCGGCGACTGCGGCAGCGGAGGCGGCGGTGCAGGCGGTCAGGGCGGAGGAGGAGGTCGGGACGAAGAGGTCTGGGGTGGTGGCGGAGGTCGGAGGCTGCCGGAGGGGGAGTTCTAGGCGGTCGGAGTGGCTCGGGTCTGTGGGCAGGGTGAGTCGGTGGAGGTTTGCGGGGGAGCTGCCGGCGGCGGAGGGCGTCGTGGGGCGGTAGCGACAGGGTGGTTGTGTAGAGGGGGTTACGGCGGAGCGGATGGGGGTGGTGGCGGTGGTCCACGACGGCCAGGGTGGCGGTGGTGGGCGGTCGGAGGTGGGGAGCTGCTGCTGTGGGGAGGAAGAAAGGGTTGCTGCGGGGGCTGCCGGAGGCGGAGGCGGCGGCCAGGGAGGGTGGCGGTTAGCCGGAGGGGAGCTGGGGGAGTGGCGAGGGGGTTGGCGGTGGTCCGGTGGGCGGGGGTGGCCGGAGTTGGATGTGGGGAGTTCGGGAATGGGGAGGGGGCTGTATATATAGATATAGGGTTCAATGGCAGTTTGGTAATTAGTTGGAACTTTTAGGGTATTTTAGTAATTTAGATTTTTTTGATATTTTGAGCTGATCTTTCTGGATTTTTAGGTGGGTCCCATGCCACCTATTGTCTAGCCAATGAGGTTATGCCACCTCACATGCACTTTTGCATAAAAAACCCTAACTTTTCATAAATTGCATAAAAGCCTAAAATTGGTATTTTGCGTAATTTTGTAATTTACCTGATTTAAAATACTGATTCTCCGAAATTCTGAATTATACAGAAATGAGGGGAAAAGCTGGGGAAATGTCTTGGGAAGTGTGGGGGTGAGCCTGGGCAGAGTCAGGGTCTGATTCAATAGGTGATACGGGTCACCGTATTTATTATTTAATAAATACTGCGCACGATGTTCACTAATTATTTAGAGGCAGGTAGGGTCATAATTTTTCTACGGTGTCAATACACTAATTGTAGTATATTCAGTCTAGAATATTATCGTATTTTTGTTTGGGCAAAACAGGTGCAGGTTGGCCTCAAATCTCTAGGGATACAGAGATGGGTAAAGAGCAGGAAATAAAATAGGAAATAAATACGGACTTTTGTAACGATATTTGTGCGTCTCAAACGAGGCTCATTTTAGCACATCTGTGAGTTGCACAAAATTCAAGAAAATAGTCTAACATGTCTAGGATAGGTATGTGAACTTTGTTCGGGGATAACAGTCAAGGTAAAGCTCCAAATAATTAGGAGATGGACAGGTGCACAAGTCAACAGGATATGTAAGCAAAATAATTTAAAATATTGCAACAAATCCTAAATTGTTAAAATAATCCTAAAAATACTGAAATCTGGTCGAGGGTGTTTACATGGATCATGTGCTACTCACATGGCTGAACTGCTGTATACGGGTGGCAGGAAGAAAGTTATGGTTCCCAATATCCGCATTCCCACTAATGTAAATAAGAGGAACAAGCCTTCCTCCTCTTTTTCTTCTATTAATCCTCCTGACTTGCGTGAATTCTTGATCCAAAAACGCAAAGACAGGAGTCATAACCAGGATTTAGTTCCCCTAACTATGAAACGTGGGGAGATCATGTGGGAAGATGCATCAACATCTAATGTCATCATGACATATGGACCACATGAAGATTCTGCCTTTATTGTTCCACCAACTCGCGACGACGAGCATCCAATAGTCTTCGGTCGCATGCAGAGCAGACTGATTGTACAAGAAGGATCTCACGAGTCTGATGGTAGAAAAATACAAATCCACAGATATAGCCCACAAGCTTTAAAGATTATACAAAGCATGGGTTATGATTTGAAGTTGATACAAGGCCTCAACTATGGAAAAGGCAGACGAACACCGTTGCATGGTAATCCTTACTGTCAACAAACTCGTTTTGGGTTGGGGTATACTGCATCTTTTGCAAACTCCAAACCTCCAGAGTCTGATCCTGTAACACCAGAGGCAGGTCCTCCTAAATTAACTTCTGTGGACAAACGCCACGACATGTCTGGGGGTAGTCTACCTCGACAAAATAGAGCAGCTTCCAAAGCTGGGGGTAGAATTCTCTCTGAATCCGAAGATGATGCAACGATGACCATCTTCCCGGAAGACCGTAAAACTCAGGCATCAGGAGCCCGAAGGCCAAAAGGGACTTTCTCCTTCATTGAAGATGACATCATGGAAATCTTCAATATGTTGATGAAGGAACACAAACTTCGGCTACCCAACATCAGATACCCTGAGAGGGTTGGAAAAGTTGATGACCCAGATTATTATCTCTTTCATCGGTACATTCATCATCCCACAAAGGCATGCTATGTACTAAAAAGGAGAATCCAGGAGTTGATCGACGCCAAAGTCATCACTTTGCATTTATAAACGAGGGGACAATCATTGCAAATTGATTTCACTCTAATGTAATAAAGCTCCCCCAAAGAAAATACCGGATGATGAGTCCCTAAAGTTTCTCCAGCGGATTCTTCAGGTCTATCCCCACTCAGGAAAATTACTCCACAGTAAATTTTTCGGACATGAGTTCACGTCCATTTTACCTCTGAACTATTGTCCAAATATTTTTTTGTTTTTCCAGCTGAATTTGCCACGTCCAAGTGACCTCTGAGCAAACCTCCCAGTTTGTGGCTATAGATTAGTTCACTTCTGAACTACATCTCGCCACTTTCTCCAGCAGAGTAAATCTAACACCTTGAAAGTTTGTCATGTCCATATTACCTCTGAACAAACCTTCCTGGTCCGGCTATCGATTATCATGTCCATATTACCTCTGATATCGGTCGTCATCTCAACTTAGCACCCGTACTTAACTCTAAGTACACCAGTGGTGTTAAGTCCACAAAAACTGCCATGTCCATATTACCTCTGAGCATAAGTATACCTCCACCCCCAGTGGAGTCACAACTCAAAAGTTTGTCATGTTCATATTACCTCTGAACAAACCCTCCGAGTTTTGGCAATCGATCATCATGTCCATATTACCTCTGATATCGGTTGTTATCTCAACTTAGCACCCGTACTTAACTCTAAGTACGCCAGTAGTGTTAAGTCTACAAAAATGGCCACATCCATATTACCTCTGGCAGGACTTGTCCTAAATTTATTACTTGCACTCTCGTGCGCAAAAAGTAATAGGTCCACAAAAATTCCCCTGTGGAATGCCCGCAATGGAAAATAAAATGTTTATGTCCATATTACCTCTGAACTATCCTTATTTTTCCAGCGGAGAAAGAGTCAGTCCCTATTTCATCCCCACAGAGTCGTATTTTATCGTGTTTATATTACCTCTGGCAGGACTTTTATCAAACCTACTACTTGCACTCTCGTACGCAAAAAGTAATGGGTCCAAAAAAAAAAACAAGTCAAGAAAAGGAGGTGATCCCCTAGTGAGCCAGAAGAACCCTCTGCCGAGCAACCCCTGTCAATCAAGGTGAAAGGGCAGACTACTCGCCTGAAAGTCATGGAACCTATGGCTATCTACCTGAACAAAACTAAGTCAGGAAAAGGAGGTGATCCCTAGTGATCACTTTAAACCAGAAGCCTCCACCTTTGGTCATCACCCTCCGGCACAACAAGCAGTCGGCTGATGTAAATATAACCAGGAACGTGGTTTCTGATGATAATAAAGATCCTCTTTTCCAGTACATTGATGCTCAAATTCCAAATCAGGGATCCTCTCCCCATAACGATATAGAACCTATAGCACAAAAATTCTTGGAAGATATAGACTCCTATCATCCGTATGTGTGGGAAGTAGCGTCATCATCTAATGTCATCACGATATATGGGCCACACAAGGATTCTATCTTTATTGTCCCGCCTACTCGCGGTAGTCAGCGTCCAATAGTCTTCGGTCGCATGCGCAATAAACCGATTGTACAAGAAGATTCTCCCGATGACGATGCTGGTAAAATATAGGTTCAAAGATATAGCCCGCAAGCTTTGAAGATTATGCAAAGTATGGGTTATGACTTGAAGCTGGAACCAGGCCTCAACTATGGGAAAGGCAGGCGAATGCCGTTGTACGGTGATCGCTACTGTCAACGAACTCATTTTGGGTTAGGGTATACCACCTCCCTTGCAACTTCTGAGTCAAATGAGGATATCTTTTCCTCTTCTCAAGATGGCTCATCGTCCTCCGGCTCATATGATGATCTCGAACGAGCATTATCAGTAAATACGATATTGACAGATTCCCTCGAAGCAGACGAACAAGAATCTAAACCGTTTGAGAATGACTCTTGGGCTCAGAAATGGATACGCAATGAGAACTCCGGTTCGAGCAGAGAGAACCGCCCACTGAAGATAAAGTTATCCAAATTGACGTTGGGGATGAACTTTCGCCAAAGCCGATATTTATCAGTAACAATCTTTCCGAAGAAGAAATGGAAGAAATAATCCAGTTGATAAAAGAATATATCGACGTCTTTACATGAAATTATGAGGATATGCCAGGACTCGATCCTAAAGTGGCTACTCATAAGCTCAATATATTTCCTAATTTGAAGCCTGTGAAGCAACATCAATGCCGGTTTCGTCCGGATATAATGGACGCCAATGAAGCTGAAATCAGGAAGTTGATAGCCTGCGGGTTCATCCGGAAAGAACAACATCCTGACTGGGTCGCCAATGTTGTCCCAGTCATGAAGAAAAATGGGAAAGTGCATGTTTGCATCGATTACCGAGATCTGAATGCAGCCTACCCCAAAGATGAGTTTCCTCTTCCCATCACAGACGTCATGATCGATAATACGTGCGATTTTGAGCGCATGTCTTTCATGGACGGATTTTCAGGATACAACCAAATCAAGATGCATCCTGAAGATGAAAAGCATACTGCCTTCCGGATGCCTCTAGGGGTATATTGCTACACAGTCATGCCCTTCGGACTAAAGAATATCGGGGCTACATATCAGCGGGCTATGAGTAACATATTCTATGAGCACCTACGCAAAATAGTAGAATATTATATAGATGATATAGCTGTCAAAAGCAACATCAAGGATAATCACGTCCAAGACTTGAGGACAGTGTTTGAGTTGATGCGCCAATACTAACTCAAAATAAATCCTACAAAGTCCTTTCTTGGTATATCCAGTGGCAAATTCCTGGGATTTGTCATTACCGCTAAAGGCATTCAAGTAGACCCTGATAAAGTGAAGGCCATCTTAGAAATGTGACCACCCCGTAATCTGAGAGAACTCAGGGGATTTCAAGGTCGTCTGGCTTATATCTGGAGATTCATATCCAACCTCTCTGGGAGATGTCAACCTTTTTCTCGCCTCATGAAGAAAGGTGTATCCTTCGTATGGGACGAAGCCTGTCAGCAAGCGTTTAATGATATCAAATGCTACCTCACTAATCCTCCAGTTCTGGTACCTCCCGTCATAGGAAGACCATTTTTGCTGTATGTTCGAGCAAAGGACCATTCTTTGGGATCTTTTCTCTCACAGAAGAATGATGAAGGTCATGAACAGGCTATCTACTATTTGAGCAGGATGATGATCGGAGCTGAACACCGGTACAATCCAGTGGAAAGAGAATGCTTGGCCCTAATGTTCGCCATTCAGAAAATATGATATTACATTGCGGGTCAGACTATTCACATCATCTCCAGAATCAATCATCTTCGGGTATTGATGAACAAGCCAAGTGTTCTTAATTCCCGACTCGCGACTTAGGCGATGTTATTAACACCATATGATATGGTGTACGTCTCTCAGAAGTCCATCAAAGGCCAAGCATTGGCTGATTTCCTAGCTGCACATCCGATTCCAGAAACCTCCAAACTATACAAGGACAATTCCGACGAAGTGGCAGAATGTAATTCTGTAACGAAAAGTGATACATGACAGCTATTCTTTGATGGTGCCTCCAGGACTGGTCCCAGGGAAAACGTAGTTTCAGGAGTAGGAATTGTCCTGGTCACTCCTGATAAACTCGTCATCTATCGAGCATATTCTCTTAGCGAACCCTGCTCTAATAATGTGGCAGAGTATAATGCCCTAATTATCGGGTTACAAGTCACTAAAGAATTGGACGTCGAATATCTAGAAGCTTTCGGTGATTCTCTGCTGATCGTCAATCAGGTCAGAGGAACGTATGAAGTCCACAATCCAGACCTCATTCCTTATCACCAAGCAACGATCGAGATAGCCATGTCTTTTAAAGGGTTCTTCCTAGAGCATGTGCCTCGATCTCAAAATTTAGAAGCTGATGCCCTGGCCAGTCTGGTTGCAGACCTAGATATTCCTATAAGAAGGCAGAATTTGGTGATCCTTCTTAACAGAGATTTATTCTGTATGAAAAACAACTTTTACATAGAACGTAGCTACGCTGTGAACACAGATCCCCCAAGAGAGACTGGAGAAGTCCCTTTATAGATTTCGTAGCATATAGAATCTTACCAGAGGATCCTAAAGAAGCAGTATCCATCAAAATACGATCATTACGCTTCTATTTTGATGCGTCTTCACAATGTCTATATCGCCGAACCTACGATGGACTGCTATTACGATGTCTCTCCGATGATGAGGCACAGCGGATTATCCGTGAAGCTCACGACGGCGTATATGGAGCACATCAATCCGGTCCTAAGATACAGGATCGTATCAGGAGGATGGGCTATTACTGACCTACTATGATCACAGATGCAATAAAATATGCAAGACAATGTAAAGCCTGTCAGGTTCATGCAGATTTTATACACCAACCTTCTGAACACTTACATCCTATGGTTGCATCCTAGCCTTTTGAAGCATGGGGTATGGATATCATTGGTCCTATTCACCCGTCTTCTTCCAGAGGTCATCGGTTCATATTGGCCATCACGGATTATTTCTCCAAATGGTCAGAGGCGATCCCTCTTGCTGAGGTAAAAATATCCAACGTGATCAGCTTCATCAAGCATCATGTCATTTATCGCTTCGGGATACCCCGAAGGATAATTTATGACAATGGGCCTCAATTCATCAGCCAAGTATTTCATCGATTTTGCGATAAAAATCGGATACAAAATATGGCCTTTACGGCATATAATCCTGCTATCCACAACTTTGTCTGGCTTAGCATCTCTGACCTGATGAAAGAAGAGATAGGACGCCCATTTGTTGGTATGGGCCAAATCAGAGGGCTCATTATAGAAGGTGGTGCATGCTAGATAATGGCTCATTAGCTTCTGGTATACTGCCACTGCCCGAGGGTTTGTGTCCCTCAATTCCCTGTTTGTAGGGACATACTCCTCATAAGGAGTGTCCCCCATTGGCAGTCTTGAGATCTCTGCCATCTCGTGAAGGGACAATCCCAACTCCCCTAGCGGAGTGGCAAAAGTCCCGATGAGCGAGATATACCGCTCCATCAAAGCCAAAAATAGGTTGGGGTTGAGAGGCAACCCCACACTGGTAGCATTCATAGCCGCGAACAGACCAATGCTCTCCAGCTCCGTCTGAAAATGCTTCAGGACCCAGGCAGTTAAACGAGCTCCTCCATACCCCATAAAGTTATTACAAAAAGTTGATAATTGGACTGGCTGGAGCAGTGAAGTATCCTCACTCGGGACGCTGTTCGGCAGTAATCCCCTGAAAGGCATGACAGGGCCTGAAGGGCGGCTCACAAATAATCCTTGGCCTGATCCCTTCTGATAAAATATCTTCCCCGGCTGGCCGTGAAGATTAGGAGTCAAGGTCCACGACATCTTCCTGGGATACGTGGTATGGAAGAATGCTGAGATAGGGTAATCTTTCGGCATCCTGGGCAGGTACATGACCATGCCCTCAGCAGTAAAAACCCAGTTTTCCTTCTTGGGCTTCATCTAGGATTGTTTATCAATCATATCCCCGAATAGGAAAGCTAATTTTATATATTTGTCCCCATCTAGATACGTCAGGGGCTCCCCGTTGATCATACTCAACAGCATTCTTTCTCCTTGAGACGATATCAGGGTTCCCCTTCCTTCAGGATACTGGGTTCCAGAAATAGGGAATGTCATATGGGACAGATCCTCCAGGTAATTGGAGTTCAGCATCCCAGCAGCAGAACCTATCACCTCATCCAACAGAGGTATCTGCAAGTCCACTACAAAAAGCAAGCAAGAACAAGTCAGTTTCTATACTAGACATTAAGTCTTGTGGCTTATTCCAAAGATCAACAGTCTGTACTTTTACGTCAAGATTGTAAAAACTTGAGTTTTTACGCTGGAATCTATTTCCGAGGCGTAAAATTCAAGATTGGCAGTATACACAAAAATCTGACAATATGTGTTTTTACGCCAGACTGCCAAAATTTGAGTTGTTATGCCAGAATTTTTATCCAGAGCGTAACACTCAAAGTTTGTAGTATACGCCAAATTTCGACAGTCAAAGCTTTTACGCCAGACTGCGAAAATATGGAGTTTTTACGCTGACACATTAGGAATATGGGCGTAAATGATAAAATATCCCTATGCATCATCTTCCTCGAAGAGGCTCTCAGCACAGAAGATGACCTAGCGCATTCACGTACAACGTGTGCAAAGGGTTTTCTTTATTTTTGTCGTCCCAAAAGCTTTACCTATGACGCTTGGTGCACAGCTTGACGGTGGGACACTTTGTTCAGAGCGAGGTTCGCTCAGCCCAATGGGAGTCGCTCATGCTTGAGCAGAGGAGCGAGAAGAAGATGCAGCTTTCCTTTCCTTAGCGGGGGAAGGTTGTTTCGGTGCCATGGCTAAAACTCAGAGTTCTCAAAAGTAGAGACGAAGAAGAGCTCTCAAAGGAACAAAGGATTTTTGCAAAAGACAAATGAAGAGTTTCTTCTCTGTATGCCTTGGGGTATTTATAGAGTTTGGATGACTCCTCGAATCCCTAAACCAAATCCAATATTTAATATTCAGTTATGATTAGGGACCACGTCAGCCTATCATTTAGGGAAGACGGACAGTCAGCGGATTCAGAATTTACGCGCAGAATAGATCTACGATTTTATGCTAAGGAGCTTTTTATGCTCGGGAGGCTATAAATCTACGGTTTTATGCTCAGAGGCTATAAGTCTATGGTTTTACACCCGGATACTTTTATGCTCGGTAGCTTTTACGCTCGAGAGGCTATAAACCTACGACTTCACGCTCAGAAGCTATAAATCTACGATTTTATGCTCAGAAGCTATTTTACGCTCAGAGGCTACAAATCCACGATTCTACGCTCAAAAGCTATAGACAACCAATTACACGGATTTCACACAGAAGATGTTCATGTTTGGTTGCAAAACATCCCAAGTGCCTGAAATATACAGGGTTCAACATTGAAGATGACTCTTCTCCTTAGGTCAATTGGAAATTCATCCAAAGTCCAGACAGAATCCTTCCTCAGAAAGTTCAAGTGTGGCCAGTTTTGACAGTCGTTTCTCGCCCTACTTCAAGGGATTTTTGGGAAATTAATCTTAAAAATGATGGTCTGAACAGAATTCTTCTTATCAGAGAAGTAACAATTCAGAACTCCGCGTGACTCCTCGTTCGAAACAGTATGACAGTTCAGATATTCGACTTAAATACTGAGCAGCTCTCTACGCGTCCTCAGTTAGGCGTAAAAGACGGGATGAGACCAGATACTCTTTTTATCAGAGTCGGCGTAAAGTTATTCAGACGTGTCGAAGCTGCACACTATTCAGAGTTCATCACAGCAAAATATGGCAAATCATCAGATGCGTAAAAGAAGACAATTTTATTAATCATGATTACATATGATAGAAATTCAGTCTACAAAGGTTTTTTATCTTCATGATTATATATGATGAAAATCCTTTCTCTACAAAGGATTTCTTATTTTCATGTAAGATCACACCGGGAATCTGTCCTGTCAGGTTCTTATATTGGTGGAGATCCCTTTTTTTAGTCTTCTACAGCAGTTAATCGGCTTCTACGGTCGATCAACAAGAAAATGATTAATGGCGGGAGGATACACAACTGGGCTTGTATAAATTATTCAAGAGTCCATCCTCCATACACCATCATAGGCATGCCCTAGAAATTGTGTTGGGTGTTCAGACCCAACTCAATACTCGAAGACAGGGCCAAACTGCCTATCCTCGGCCAGCGCCGTAACGGAAGAAAATACAGCTTGCAAGCTGTGTGGTCGAATATGACCCTTCCTCTCTCCTGGACGAATCGTCATATAAAATTGCTGATCATCCCGAGCAAAGGAAGCTATGATATCCTTCCATGATCTATTGTTGTAGAGGACATTTGCTCGAAGATGCCTTCTTTTTTGGCTCCCTACATGCTGGAAGAACATGATCTTCTTCTTCCTCAAAGTCAGCAAGACGAACCTCGGCAACCATCTTTTTGTGGTGAAGGAAGTGTGGGAAGAACAGGTTAACTCATCAACCTTTATATAGGCAGAGGAGAACACACTGAATTCCAACAAACTCCTAAAAAATCTGTCGAGAAATCAGCCTCGAGGAACGAGTCAGACTTGACCGTTTTATGCTTCATTCAAAGTGTTTTAAATTACGAGGAATTTGAAAACTTTGAAGGGGGTCTTATTAAAGCATAAAAAATACGCTACAGAATTATACGCAGTATACATAAAACCTGCGTAAAGTAGAGTTTCAGTGCTGTGTGGTGTAAGACATGACTTCAGAGCCATCGGCGTACAGCAGAGCTTCATCGCTAGTTCAGCGTAAAAGAAAGCTCCAGAACAAATCGCATAATGCAGTATTTCTAGAGTGCTTCGGCGTAAAAGAGTTGTTACATCGCCACTTTGGCATAAAACCTACTCGTTTTTAATGCAGTGGGAAGTTGTACGAGGAACTCTTCGTATTCTTCGAATGAACCTGTCAGATCATGCAGTGAACCTGACTCCTGACAAAGAGTACAGCACGACGACCGAAAAGACGGCTGTAATAATGATTCTGCACAAAGACCCAGACCGTCGTTTAGTGACATTTCCTTGATATAAATTACTTTTATGCATTCAAGGGAATACGCTGCCTAGTTTTATACAGGCTGATGTGAGCTCTTACGCTCAGCAGGAGACAAAACGGACTGCCACGTCAAAAGCTGCTCTTCGTACAGAGCTCGAGGCACGTCTCTGCAGTTAATACGCGTGATGGGGGTAGATCTCTGCATTTAATGCACGAGATTTGGTTCTACTTTCAAAGACTGGGTGAGCCATAATTACGACTAATACGTCCACATCATCACCTCTGCATATTACGCCACCAGGCTATTTTCAGCTATAGGAGCACGATGTACGCTATCTTCTTGAAATACGCCGACCTGGCTATTTTTAACTATAGGAGTACGTCGTATGCTATCTCCTCGAAATACGCCAACTCAGGCTATATTTGCATTGGTGCGTGATAAGGCTATTTAGTCCAGAATACGCTCAAGACCTCAGTCAAGGAAGGAGGATCGGCTATTTTTATGCTAGCTACCTAATCCATGCAGCATCAGGCTTCTACACCTACTGGGCTTCTACGCCTACCTGGCTTCTACGCCAACTTGATAACTATTTGGCTTCTATGCCATGGTGATAGTCATTGGCTTCTACGCCAACCTTTTCTACGCGAGGGGCAGTTACCTACGTGGCTTGCATACCGTGATCTTCGTAGCAGTTATACGTGTTACCTCATAATGGGACACGCGTCACACACGGATTCAGAAGATTATTTATATGTGGGTGGCAGTTATTATAACTGCCGCATAAAAAGTGCCACACTCTCCATTGTTCGGCTTCTACACCGACTGGACGGTTACTGTCACTAAACTCTATAAATAGAGACCTCTATTGACAGAGGTCAGGGGGGAAGAGAGGTCGAAAAGGCGGGAAAAAAATCGAAGAGAGAGGTCGGAGAAAATAAGGTCGAAGAGCACAGACAGAGAGTAGCGATCGACGATTTTGGCATCGAGCATCCACTCCCTCTTGCAATCTTTGAAGCTTCTCCTTCTTCTACAGCACTTCTTCATCATCGTGTGGTCCAAGGGACAAAGTGATCGACCGTAGATCAGACTCCTATAGCAATATTTACCCAGATTAAATTTATACTTAACATCTTCGTATAGGATTAATTGTACTTCTTTTTCTTGTTTGTAAACCAAAAAAAGGGTTTCGTATAAACCTAGTTTCATTTCTTTCGTTTATTATCAAACAGCGTTTAAACGCGGTTTTTATAGAGGGAGAGAAAACAACTTTCTGAGTGACGTTTCTCTCAAAGTTTGGCGGACCCCTCCTCTCTCTTGGTTCTCTCAAAGAAAAAATACTCTACTCTCTTTCTCTCTCTCTCCACCTCCATTCCTCTCTCCAGTACCCTATTCTCCAGCATCCTCTTCCTCCACCCTCCTCTGCCTTTGCTATGGATCTTCTCAACCACGGCCGCCTCGCCTTGGAGCTCCAAAACTACCGAGCTCCTCGATGTTCGTATGTTATCATCGATGGCGATTGTGACATTGACAGAGCTACATAAATAAGATTGGAGTCCGCCACCCCTACAAAATAATTTTTTATATATTTTTTAAAATTAATCTTATTTGTTCTTTAAATTATTATATATTTTCTTAAATTTCTAGTCTTTTAAAATTTTTAGCTAGCAATATTCTATTTGTTCCTTAAATCTTCCCCCAAGCCTAAGGAAAAGAAGAAAATTAGGTCCAAACTTATGTTATAGAATTTTTGACCCCTTATATCACTACCACATTTTCTAGGAAATGATATTTTGGTCATTTTATAATTAATTAATTAATGTGCTTCTTGAATATTTATTTATTGTTAGATGTTATATTTGTTTTTTGGACTTGTATTAGTGGACCTAACTAGATTAGACTAGACTCATGGACCAACATTAATTCTAGTTAGATTGAACCCAACAATCAAGCCCATTCATTAGGAGGATGACTTAATTAGTTAGACCAATTGGATTAAAACCTTCCGTCCTTAATTAATTCCTTCATGACAAGCCCTAAGGGGTATTGTAGACTTTTCATAGTGACTTAGAGAAGGGGGCAAGGCCGGCCACAAGGGAGAGGAGAGAGACTCTCTCTCTCTCTCTCTCTCTCTCTCTCTCTCTCTCTCTCTCTCTCTCTCTCTCTCTCTCTGCATCCATTCATCTTATTTCTAGATCTAGAAATTTTCTCTTCCAAATTCCTTCATCCCTACACCAATCCCTACCTAAATTCTTTTCCAATTCCTTCTCTACTTACTATTGGAGAGTATTGGAACAAGGAGGAGGCAAGAATCTATAAGAAGGAGGAAGAAGCAGAAGTTGAAGGCTTTTGACACTCATTTGGATACTTGCATTGGGAATCCATCTCCCAATAGGTACAATTCAGTTTTTTCTCTCTAATTAGACTATAAATCTATAATTTAATTATTAGGAACCCTCTTATGTACTAAGACAACCCATAGGAAGTGAAATTAGGTTCATAGGAGGCCTATGGAGGAAGTTATGGTATATTTTGTGCCAAATTTAGGGTAATTTCGAGATTGGCACATCATGTGTTTGTCAATAGGTCAATTAGACCAAATTGACATGGGTTTGATTGTATAAGACTAGTGTCATATTCATAATTTGATACGTGTAGGCCGTATCACGATAATTTGGCGATACGGGTTAATTTGGAAATTTTCTTCTGACACGGGAGTTTGAACATGTCATATTTTGATACGGACACGTATTTGAGTAGCTAGCACTTCGTGTTATTTCTAATTATGATTATAATCTTGCTCTTATCATTTGTGATATATTTGGTGGTGTGTTGGAGCCGTATCGCAAGCGTATCATAGATTGAGTGAGATATAGGTGTGATGCACTCCACGTGTTTGTTATATTTTATCCTACTATATTTGATGTTGTATATATATATATATATACTTTAGTTTGCATATAATATGTGTTGATATATATATTGATATATGTATACCTATATAGATATATCATTATGATTATTTGGATACCTTTGTGTGTATCATAAGGTGTATGTAACCTAGAGTTGGATAGTATGTGTCGGTAGGGGAGATACTTGGGATTTGATGTCTGTGACAGAGTTCAATTAGTGACTGATGTGTGCAACCTATATATATAGATATATATGTGTATATGTATAGATGAGGGTATCTTATATATATATATATATATATATATATATATATATATATATATATATATATATATATATATATATATATATATATATATATATATATGTGTGTGTGTGTGTGTGTGTGTGTGTGTATGTGTGTGTGTGTGTGTGTGTGTGTGCGCGCGCGCGTGCTAGGAGAGGGGTGTCGGGCTACTGCAATGCAACAATAGTAGGTTGCAAGCATCATAGCAGCATCAATGCGTAGCAGGAGCAGCAGCAATGCGTAGCAGCAACAACAATGCTGCTACATGATGATGATGAGTTAGAAGGCTAGTTATGATATGTTGTTGGTTACTTAAGCTATATATATATATATATATATATATATATATATATATATATATATATATATATATATATATATATATATATATATATATATAATTTTAAGGTATGTGAGTTATGTATTGATATATGTTATGTGTGTTAGTATACGTTAGGTTATAGATATTAGCTATATGCATGAATGAGGATATGTATTATTAGATACACATGTTAGTGTTATATTGGGTAGATATGGATATAAGATAGCTAGATTAGTATTACCTTGTGTTACCAAGGTAATTGTTAGGTATTGGAGTTAACTCAAAGTATTTGGTATTGTGTATCAAGATGAGTGTAGGTAGCATGATACCGTGTTGGCTCAAAGCCAAGGTATCCACTTAGTATTAGTTTAGCTAGGGATACTAGTATAGTATTATATAGTATTTTCATATATAGTATTTTATGTATCTTACGATACGGTATAGTATTGGTATCCTATCCTAATATAGCTAATATAGCCTAGATGCATAGCGTATGGACCCAATAACCTAGAGGTAGACTCATACAACCTAGAAATAGCTAGTTTGACCAAGTTTGACCTAGAGTTGACCTAGTTTGACTGTTTTGGCCTAGAAATGGCTTTATGACCTAGAATTTGACTAGTTTAACTTATTTTTATTCCAAAATCTTGTATTGATGTAATATTTCATATTTAGGTCTCCGAGGCACCGTTCCGGACATCTTTGGTATTGTTCATCAGATTTCAGACAAGTATATTATCTGATAGTTTCCCATTTATAATATTTCCCATATTTCTTGTATTTATTGTAGATATCATTTATTTCTTGACACGATGGTTATACGGATTGGTATATCCGGATCTCGTCATGAGATGTTATTCCATGGTATTTATGGTGTATCTTGTGCAAGCATTGTTCCTCGTTCTTCTTGTACATGTACAGACATCGATTCTTAGGGAGACTAGCTACCTACCTAGTGAATCCCGTGTCATAACATACCATGGTTGGATCCACTATACTAGTCGGGGCGGAAAGTGTTAGTGTAGATATGTGATCATACCCTTCTTGTGCATATCCTTGTGAGTGTTGATCATACACCGCACGTATGATTAACCAGGCCCTAATCCTTGTGCAAGTTCCCAAGCCGATCACATGTTGAAGCTGGTATTCACTCACATAGTAGTAGTAGTAGTAGTAGTAGTAGTAGTAGTAGTAGTAGTAGTAGTAGTAGTAGTAGTAATATTTCTTGCTCAATTCCATGATGCTCATTTCTTGTATTTAATTCCAGTATTCCTATCTTGTATATCTTTTGTACTTATACCTTGCATCTTGTATATTTACTCTATTTACTATTACATAGTTTATATCATTCATTGGAACTACTGTTAGAGGTGTACTTTGCTCCTTTTCTGACTGGATATATTTTTCCCAGATGACACTGAGGAGTGGTATCTCACTCACTACGGGCCTCAGGACATAGTTAGCTTAGAGTCAGAGACTTTGGCTCAGGAGGGTCTCATCTTGGTTGAGACAGACGACCCAGTATATGTAGCTCAGTAGATAGGTTATTGTACTGGATTTGTCTACAGCATTTGACATTAGTATTCCTTATTTTATTTGATGACTCATTGGATATTAGTTTGTCTTGTAAGTTGTATTTGACTCTTCAATTTTTTATATCGTATTCGTGTGATTGTCCATCTTATAGATCTATGATTGAGTATTTATACTTTATTTGTGGCATTATATATCTTGATGATCATTATTTCTAGATAGATAGATAGTTTACTCAAACATCATTCTACCGCCGATGTTGCGGCGTAGGCTGAACGTTGTTCACAACTCGCGTCCCTACACCGGGTACGGGTCGTGACACCACATAGTAGATTGACTAGCTCCGTCCCTGGGTGGTGAACCGATGCAGAGCCTTGGATTCGAAAGGAGGCACTCGAAAGAGCTCTAGAGGGGTTCATCGGGGATGCAACGATGTGTTTGACTCAGGCGGTGGATCGACAGAGACCCGAAGAATGCAACGTTGTCAATGGGGACAGTCCCGACAGAAATTTCGTTGGGCAAGGGATGGGCACTAGAGGTATGGAGGGAGGCTAGGATGTGTATGTGGCTTGTCGGGGAGTAGTTAAGAAAAATGGCAGGGGATATCTCGTGGCGAGGAGGTGGTGCCGACGGGAAGGCTCGGGATGGAGGAGCGGTGAGGGGACACACTAATGGTTGTTTTTCTGAGAACGAGAAGCTAAGGGTGTTTGACGATGGGGGTGAATGGTGATAGGGCGAATGGCGGTCAGTGGCGAGGATGGTGGAGTCGAGAGGCAGGGTGGTGTTGGGTATTCCGGTTGTAGGGATAATAGAACTCAGTTGTCATGGAGTCCTCAACCATCGAGGTTGGACATAGAGGCTGGACACAAAACTTATGGAAATAACACATTTTGGGAGAGAAAAATATATATAAAAAAGAATAAAATTTTTTGTACAAAGCATTATATTTTTATTAAACTATATAAAGAGAAATAAGTTTTGAAAAATTAGCAGGAGAGAACTAAGGGCGTTTTAGTTCTCTCCGCATTTAAATATGCAAATTAGTTGAAAACGCCCTTACTGTCACACCCCAGTCCCAAAATACCGAGGGACTAGCCATGTGGCAATGGCCAGCAGCACACACCAATGGACAAACCCAATTTAATGGACCCATTAGAGTGTACTTAAGCTGTAAAACAACAGTAAAGGTCTACGATACAAGTCATAGTCTAATTCTAATCTCATCCACAGAAGGTAATCACAGATCAAATGTCAGAATAATCGAAATAAAATATAATCTAACAAGTCTCAATAAAAAGTGTCTCGGAGAACAACCCGAGAATAAGTTTAATACAATAATCCAAGAGACATGAAATAAAGTAACTAGAAACAGAAATAACTGAGTATATAAAGCAAATACTCAGGAGAAATCCTCTGGCACGGCCTCGTCCTCTGGTGCTGGTACGGCTCCAGTGTATGCTCCTATCCCGTATACCTCGGGATAGATCTCCTCTGCTATACCTGGGGACATAATCCAGATCCAGGTCCTCAGGGGACATAGCAAGGTACAAGAATAACTCAAGCCAAAATAAATGCAGTATATGAAATGAATCAATAGGGCAAACTATGTAACCAGCTATGTGATATACAAATGAGAGCATTAATCATACTCAGGCTGAGACTACTATAGGCTCTATGTCGGGGAAACCCATAGCAGCATTTTCTCGAAGGGCCAGTAAATGTGCCAAAGCTATGTGTCAGAGTCTAAGGCACCTCCAATAATGTAATATATATATATATATATATATATATATATATATATATATATATATATATATATATATATATATATATATATATATATATAATCAGCCTTTAGTATGGTAAGTCTCTCCCCACCTAATGTAATCACACGTCTCATGTCCACGACATCTCATGTCCATGTCACGCAAGATCATGACCTCTAACTGATACATCGAGTCATAATGGTAGCTAAGCATATGCAATAAAGTCTATGTCACAAATCCTGTAACCTATACAGAATCACCAGGAATAACTCAGATGATTCTGTCTCATGAACAGTATCAAGTGTCCTATGGTATGACGTACTTGATAATGCAAGCACGAAGATATATATAGGGTCGCAATATCAATCTCTAGTGATGTTACACGACTCCGCGTACAGCGTTGACACCCGAATATTATTCAGACGCTAAGCAATATCATACGGTCCTAGGTTGAACATTTATATCAAGAGTATATATATGTACAATGTAAAACCCCTAATTCTAAAAACCGTATTTCTTTTTAATTAATTAATGATTGAATTATAGTAATTATGAGCTAAATAGAGGAAATATATTTATTAAATTTTTTATTTTAGGAGATGGTGCATTTAGGAGAATTATGGATCTATGTTGGAGGCCCTATGGACAGCTGATAGATTAATGGTATACACTATTATAATTTCTAGAATTTTTTCTATATATATATATATATATATATAGTTTATTCTAAAAGAATTGAGAAAAAAATTAGAAAAGAATTAGAAATAGAAAATAGAAAAAAAAGAAAGAAATAGATTAGAAAAAGGAAAAAAGAAAAAAAAATCCTTAATGGATCCTAATCCTAAACCCATACCTATCATACCCGCAACCCATAAGAACCCTACCCGCGTTATAATGAAACAGCAGCAGCAGTGAGCAGAAACCCGCGGCCCGTGCGTTCAACGAGTCCCCCCCCCCCCGCTCTCTCGATCTCTCTCTATATATATATATCCTTCACCCTAACCCTAACCTAATCTACCACGCCGGAGCCCCCGCGCCGCCGCTGGAAGCCGCCACTGCCGGCCATCTCCGCGTCCGTGCCGCGAGCACCGAGACAGCAGATCACTGCAACGAAGCCCCGTTCAAGCCCTGATTCCCGCGCCCTCGCTCAACCAAACTCGACCCCGTCTTCACCGGTACGTTCATGACCTATCCCCCTTCCAATACTGTATATTAGTTGACCTCGAACTGTATGCAAACATAGGTAAAAATTGACGCCAAGTCAATAAAAAACCACGACATTTAATCCCAGAAAATCCTGTTACGATGACCCATGTTCACGGATTCGTATCTTCCACCACAGAGATCCGAATTCAGTTTTTCTTGTTGGTATGCGAAGACCACCTAACCTAGTTTATTTTTTGTCAAATATAATAATTTATTAATTGCTGTGTGTAGAATTAAATTAGTTAGAAAATCCTGAAAACCTACTTTTTCCCAAATTCTAGAAATTGTGATATGGAGCGCGTTCCGCCAAACGGGACTGCCCCGTCATGTACCAAGTATACCAAAAGGTGCGCACAGTATACCTGGATGGGTGAGTTTTCGCGGAAACTGATTTGGACGCGTGTGCGCGTCGAAATCAGCCCGTATCCGCAAAAAATCCCTCCGTGTCACAATTTTTACAAAAGCCCTGCGCATTTAATGCATGCTCGTCAGAATACGACGAAACTTACGCCACTGGACTAGTGGTATCGCGCTGGTCCTGTGACCCAATTTTCATGTAATTCTGAGATAGTTGACCATATCGCCTATTGGCGGGCCCCACGGTTGACTTTTTGGGCGAAATTGTGTTCGGCTCACCGGAATCCACATTTGGACATACCTTTGAGTTCGTACTAATATTTAGAGTCAGTTTGACCTATAATTTATTCTATTTAGAGACCATTACCCCTGGCATACTTTTCGGTACAAAGTGGCCCACATATGGAGCCTGCTTTGATCCGAAATTATCGTTTTGCTTCTGTGTCCAAATTGGACAAAAAGGTAGTATTTTCTAGCTATTTTGCTTATTCTGGGAATATTGGTGATGTTTATTTCAGGATCCGGAGACGTTCATTCTAAGACCATAGTTCTGACTCTTGGTGTTTGACATCTGGACGTTATATTTTGCAGCTCTCTTGCCAGGCAAGTATACCTTGCCATTGTACTGTTATTCATATTCCATATATTGCATGCATCTTTATTTTGTCTTTAGTTCATATATTTTAACTGCTATATAAAATGCGCGCCCAAGGGAAACTTGGGTGCAACGACGATGTCGTCGTGATTGTTTTTATTTATGTATTTGCATTGACCTTGTTTATGAGACTGCCCCATTATCATGTAGCATCATTAGGTTTCATTGGCCGTGATACAGCTGTTACACAAGTGTGAGTCTCATATAGATCACGGACTGCGTGACAAGTCTGGCCTCATGTACGTATGAGCCGTGTGTTAGGGATAACTGTTGTTAGAAACTTTGTATGCTAGTAGACTTGGCAGTTATTAGAGGTATTATCGTGTCATGGATGTGACATGCTTAGAGCATGGGGTGAGAGAATAACAAATAATGCATTTGGGCTCCTTTGCACTTTTTCCTTGTGCGCCCGGATTCTCCGCCGGAGAAACGGGTGGTGATGACCACTATATATTATATATTATTAGGCGGCCTCTGGCGTTCAAAAGACGACATGCTTTTTAGGCCCCTGGATCTCCAAGAGAACCATGCCAATCCCAGTTTTCAGCCAGATAGCCCACTTGTGGGGAAAGTTATTCTTAAACTGCATTCACTTAGACGGTTAGGCGACCCATTGGATATTTATTTAAGTACTTTATTGGCATGCTTTTATGTATCTTGTTATGTCCCTCTGAGGACCTAGTCCCTTTCCAGGTGTAGATGTCATGAGTATTCGCAGGAGCACAGATCCAGTCTAGTTACTTATATTTTCGAGGAGGTCTTCTCTTCGAGTCGCAGTGATTATAGTTGTTGTACTTAAGTTGTGTTTGTTTTTATTCGAGTTAGTAGTGGATTTGTTTCCATCCAACTATCATCTTTAGATACTTTGTATTGAGATCTAGTTATTTATATATTGGTTATTTATATTGATTTTCTGTGGATGAGATTTAGATTATACCCTGTGACTTGTGATAGATTTATACCACTTGTGGATTTGATATTCATATTACAGCGTACGTATGGGCGTATGGGTTTTTGTTTCCATATATTGGAGTTGCCATATCCATGCGGCTGGCATGCTTACGTGTCCTAGTCCTACGTATTTTGGGACTGGGGCATGCCATGTTTTTAGTGGTGGCCCATGCAGGTTGAGAGCATATTGTCTCGGTTACGTCACTGTACCGAGCAAGCCTGCACCTAGGAATAGAGTATAGGATCTCATCCACAATTGACTATGATTCACCTTTCTTCCAAATCGATTCTATTTGAATAATCGCATCATGCTTGATTAATGTGCTTCCCTAATAGTTCCTTGAGTATAGCCCCCTCCTAGAAGATAAAAGTCCCTGTTGTTAGATAATAAGTAGGGTAACCTTCCTATTAAGAATACAACTAGAGCATTGACACATCACTAAGATCTGAATACCTAATGAACCCTAGCGTCCCTTATCTATAGATTAGTTTACCATTACCCCTTGATGTATTTATGAAGACTTGAGAGTAGTAAAAGCACTACTAGTATTAGTTTGAAATTTGATCATAGTGTTTGACCCTAGTATTGAGGAACCAATAGAAATCAAAGGTTAAATATTAGGACTAACCTAGCTTTTCATGGTGAGATAGTACTAGAGAACTACAACTTTAGCTTCTTGTCTTGATATTAGCAGAACAGTACCTTAGGAAGCCAAGGGGAATGTGTCACGCCCCAGTCCCAAAATACATAGGACTAGGATACGTAAGCATGTCAGCCGCATGGATATGGCAACTCCAATATATGGAAACCATAACCCATACGTACGCTGTAATATGAACATCAAATTCACAAGTGGTATAAATATATGTCACAAGTCACAGGGTATAATCTAAATCCCATCCACAAAAAATTAATATAAGTAAATAACCAATATCTATATAACTAAATCTCAATAAGAAGTATCTAAAGATGACAGTCGGATGGAAATAAATCCACTACCAACTCGAATATAAAAGTACAACACAATAACACAATATAAGAATACCAGCTAACAATCACGGGCTCGAAGAGAAGACATCCTCGAAACATATATAACTATCCGAATCTGCGCTCCTGCAAATACTCAAGAACAGATACGCTTGGAAAGGGACCAGGTCCTCAGAGGGACGTAATAAGATACATAGAAGCAAGCCAATTTGAATACAGTAAACATGCATAATAGGTAGAAAATATATAAGTACGCTGTACAAGACAATCTATATGAATGCAAATGAGGACAACTTTTTGACGTATGGGCAAGGGTAGGCTACTCGATCTACCTCACAACTTACACACCCGTCAGTGGACATCAGAAATCGATATACCGCGGGGATAGCGACCAGCGAGACTCCAGAAATCGACATACCGTGGGGGTAGCGACCAGAGCGACACACGCCCGTAGTACGAACTATATACTACGGTTTACCAGAGTGGTTAAAAGCCCATACGCCTAATAATTGTCCTCTCATGATACTACGTGCCATGTATGTGTCAACATATCTAATATATATAGTAATGACTGAACGAACTACACATACAATAAATAAACAGAAATACAATAAATATACAGAAATATACTAAGCATGCAAAATACTGTAAGCAATTTGGCAAGGTATCTTGCCTGGTAAGAAAGCTGCAAGGTGTACTGTCCAAAAGTCAAGCACACAGGATCAGAAGCTATGGTCTAAGAATAAATATTTCCGGATGCTAAAATAGATATCACCAACGTTCCCAGGATCAGCAAAATAGCTAAGAAGCACTTTCCTTTCGTCCAATTTGGACAAAGGGGCAAAAACGATAATTTTGGGTAAAAGTGGGGTCCACGTGTGGCCCACTTTGTACCAAAAAATGTGCCAAGGGTAACAGTCTATAAATAGGACATATTATAGGTCAAATAACTCTAAATGTCAATACGAACCCAAAGGTATATCCAAATATAAAATCCGATGAGCCGGACACAAATTCGTCCAAAAAGTCAACCGTGGGGCCCGCCAATTGGCGACTTGGTCAACTGTCTTAGAATTGCGTGAAAATTGGGTCACAGGACCAACGCGATACCACGAGACCAGTGGCACAAGTTTCGTCATAATCTGACAAGCGTGCACAAAATGTGCACAGCTTCCGCAAAAGTTGCGATACGGGATTTGTCCGCGGATACAGGCTGATTTCGACACGCACACACGTCCGAATCAGTTTTTGCGAACTCTCACATGTCCGAGTATACTGTGCGCACTAATTGGTATACTTGGTATATGGCGGGGCGGTCCCGTTTGGCGGGGCGCGCTACGTTTCACAACTTTTGAAAATATAGAAAAATTATATTTATGGGGTTTTCCAACGAATTTAATTCTACCTACAGCAGTTAATAATCTAGGGTTATTTGACAGAAATTAAACTAGGTCAAGTTGTCTCCGTATACCAAAAAGAATCATCGAATTCGGATCTCTGTGGTGGGAGATATGAATCCGGGAACATAGGTGATCACCGCAGTTTTCTGCGATCCCAGAAATTGGTCTTTGTTCGCCAACTTTGATGCTATTTTCGCCTATGGTTATGCGTTGTTTGAGGTCTACTATCACACAGATATGGAAGGGAGGTAGGAGAGGATCATACCAGAGAAGACGGGGTCGAGTTTGGTTGAGCGAGGTGACGAAAAATTGCGCGGGAACACAGGCACCTCACTGCTGAATTCTGCAGTGCGCGGGGTGCGCGGGGTCGCGGTCGTCGGGATTGGTTTGGACAGCCTGGCGCGGTTCTCCAGCTGCGGTGGCGGCGATCTCTAGGTCTAGATAGGAAGGGGAGGGGATTGGATAATCTAGGTTTAGGGTTTTATGATGAAATAAGAATATATATATATGTATATAAGAGAGGAGAGAGGGGGGTCCGTTCGCGGTCAAGGGTGCGGGTTTATTGGGTTTGCTGTGGTGTTGTGCTAATTCCCAATGGGGTGTGGGTTTGCTTACAAGCCAGCGGCTTTGGCTCACAAATTGCTACCAGGGGGCGGCTGGTGGTCTAAGTTGCTAACGGGTGGGTAGTTAAGAAAAAAAAAGGGAATAGTTAATTAATGGTTTTTTTTCTTTTCTTTTCTTTTCTTTTCTAACTATTTTTCTTTTATATTTATTTTAATATATATATATATATATATATATATATATATATATATATATATATATATATATATATATACTCATAGAAAAATCTAGAATTATATTAATGCACACCATTAAGCTAGCAACTGCTCAAGGGGTCTCCTATATGAAATAAATTCGGAAAAATTTCTAATGGCCCCATAAATCTCCCAAATGTACGGACACCTAAAATAAAATTTTAATAAAATCTATTTCTCCTAATTAGCACATAATTACTAAATTAAATTATTAATTAATAAAAAAGATTAATATGGTTTTTTTAGGATTAGGAATTTTACAGAATGACTAGAATATTTCTCTTGATCATACCTCAAACACAGAGATTAGCATAGCATCTTCCCTTAGGAAACTATGACATTATCAATAGCCTCTCTATTTTATTTCATGTCTTGTTCCTCTGAACCTATCACGCTCGCTAGTTGTGCGACGACTAACTATGTTCTCTTATTCTTCATCTTTCAACTCGTGCCACTTGACACCTCTGATTATAGACCAAGTGATTTTATTCTATGTTAGGATATATAGCTTGCTAGGCTTATAGTTATAATCTTGAAATTTTGAATTTTGTGCTTGGTAGTTAGAGCTTGATAAGTTTGAGTTGTTCTTGTAGATTGTGACCCGATGATTATTCTTTAGTTTTAAATTGCGTAAATTGTACCCCCACCTCGATACGAGTTATATCCCATTTTTCATTGAAGCTAGTAACCTTTCCATTCTTGTTATTGACACTTATTCCATAAGCACTATGACTAAGACTCAAGACGACCATGACCTATGTAATATAAGAGGATACCCTAATAAGTACCAAGGCCCTTTCTCGTAGACCTTAACATGAGTTCTACGGTATCCTTAAGACAGTATAGTATTAGTTTATTATTATAAGTTGGGTAGTATGCCTTACAACCTAGTATCACATAGTCTTCTGACCTATTATTCAAGTGTAACTGAACGACATTAACTATATGCTTGCATAAGACGATAATGTTTACCCCGACTGTAACACTTAAAGATCCATGCCATATTTGGTCGACTAGCGACTTAGACAAGGAGGTTGTATGATAACTGTAGAGATTGTAGAGTCTTTTTATTATTATTATTATTATTATTTATTTTGTTTTGTTTTTATGAACTTGAATTAATTTGTACCTCCTTTCATCATCATCTAGCGTACTTATATTTGTTGTACTACCTTGACTTATGATGCTATTATGGCCTAGTTTTGCAAGCTTATTCTTTATCGAGCTTGTTCATGACATATGTATTATTGGAGCGCTACACTAATACATTTCAGAATCAGTGTATTACGGTCTGATCAACCATAGTGCGCTTGATTCGCCCTTCGCAATACTACATTACGTGGATTGAGATATATAGTTGACTAGTAGACGCATGTACTTGCCCTCTAGATATGTCTGAGTGGATCGTATCAGTTGCATAACGGTACTAATACGAGAATGTGAATAGGAATTACCAAATTAGGATTTCAATCCACAACTGCCTTGACAATTCCCTTCTTGAATTCTCTAATCGCCTTGATCTCCATATTTCTATTCTAGTACCTTTTCCTTGAACTCTTTATCATTGTTTTCCGTCTTCCCTTATTTCAAAAAGACGAAACCTCATACTTGGTATAAGTTTGATACATTGATAGTACTAGATATACCCCATAGGCCAATCATATTATTTGGTGACTATCTTTTATAATTGATTAAGGGCATATCATATATGATATAATTAGTGTTAAATTTTTAAGGATTGAATAACATGATTAAATATTTTGAGAAAGTTTTCTTAGATGTATAGCCTATTGTGATAGACGGGTAAATTCTAAGTTGGGTAAAAGTTGCGTTGTTAACTTGAGGTGATTCTTTGATTGTGATCAAGCGATCAAGTAAGATTAAATTGAGAGATTTAAGTTATTTTAATTTTAGAAATTTTTAAGAATGACTAAGATGATGAGGATTTAATGAATTTTGAAATCTTGATAGTGAGGACCAAATATTTATACTTTGAGCACATAATTTAAAGTTTAAATGTTGAATATGGAATCATCGATTTAAACCTTGAGGATAAATATAGAATTCTAGGCTTGAACAATTGGTGAAGTAGATATAAAATTTTACAATTTGATGATTTGAATTAAAAGTTAAATTTTGATGGCTGGATTACCTATTTGAAATATTGAGGATGTAAATTGAAACAAAAATTTGAAGAGTACAAAAAAAAAATTCACAAGTTAAAGATAGAAATAATATTTGATTAGAAATATTTTCTAAAGGAGATTATGATAGTTAGAGCTCGTGATATAAAAAAATTGATATGCGTTATTTAATCCTTGAAGATGTTATATGGATTTAATTTAAATTTGGATATTGATGATTTAAAAATCGAGACGAGATTACAATATGTTAAATTTTGATTAAGCAGAGGTTACCTTAAATTTTGAAAGTAATTACGATAGATTTGAATAGATTTTAAATTTTGGAAGAGATTGCGATTGACTTGCCTTATATGTGAATGTGAAGGAGTTAATAAATTATGCCTTATTTTAATTTCAAGGATAAAATTGTTTTAAGTTGGATAGATTATAAACCTCCTCACCCAAAATAGGCCTACTTGGCTTAGATAGTGAGACTATGGCTAGTTGAATCCAATTAGAAATAGAACACGGTATTTTTATTTAATTTTGTAATAATTATATCACTTGGCGCACCTTACCGTTGCTTCGATACTTGGAGCACTATACTAACCACTGCTTTCCTACAAATTTCACACCCTTGTCCTAGACGTGCCCGCCTTCCATTCTGACCTTTGCGTAACTTATAAATATGCTCTCTTGTGCTATATTTTAGTCGCACAATATTCGTTACGGACATTATTATTTAATTCTAAATAAATTCAAACTTTGTACCCTTGTGTGTTCCAATCAAAATTGGAGACACAATCTTGATCCATTTTGTATGACCCAAATTTTGACAATATTCTATCCTGAGCCCTCTATGTCTATGACACTTGTGCTCCGCCTAATGTTATCCCCATGTACTTTTAATTAATTCAAGAACACTTTGCACATTAATTTGATTAATTTAAATCCAATTTTCATCTTGTGCAATTTTCTAATTGTTAGGTACTTTTATGCAAAAGGTGCATTGAGGTGTCTACACCATTGGACATGACACATGAAGAAACCTATTTTTCGTTCATGTGAATTTTCTCCATGATCTTTGGAATGTGCAACGCGCAACATCGTCCACTCATTTAAACCTAGCCTTGCATTCTAAACAATGCAATTTATAGCCCTCCAAACATCCCCATGACAATTGAAAAATCATGGAGGTTAGGACGAAGGAAGGTACATAATAAGCTGCAAATCTCTATCTTATACCATCATTGACTTTCTACCAAGGCTTAGTTTTAATTTCGAGGACGAAATTTTTATAAGTAGGGTAGAATGTAAAACCCCTAATTCTAAAAACCGTATTTACCTTTTTAATTAATTAATGATTGAATTATAGTAGTTATGAGCTAAATAGAGAAAATATATTTATTAAAATTTTATTTTAGGAGATGGTGCATTTAGGGGATTTATGGAGCAATTATAAATTTTTCCTAATTTATTCCATGTAGGAGGCCCTATGGACAGCTGATAGATTAATGGTATGCACTATTATAATTTCTAGAATTTTTTCTATGTATAAATATATATATATATATATATATATATATATATATATATATATATATATATATATATATATATATATATATATATATATATATATATAGTTTATTCTAAAAGAATTGAGAAAAAAATTAGAAAAGAATTAGAACTAGAAAATAGAAAAAAAGAAATAGATTAGAAAAAGAAAAAAAATTCCTTAATGGATCCTAATCCTAAACCCATACCTATCATACCCGCAACCTATAAAAACCTTACCCGCATTATAATGAAACAGCAGCAGCAGCGAGCAGAAACCCGCGGCCCGTGCGTTCAACGAATCCCCCCCCCCTCTCTCGATCTCTCTCTTTATATATATCCTTCACCCTAACCCTAACCTAATCTCCCACGCCGGGGCCCCCGCGTCGTGCCGGAGCCCCCGCGCCGCCGATGGAAGCCGCCACCGTCGGCCATCTCCGCGTCCGCCCCGCGAGCACCGAGACAGCAGATCACTTCAACGAAGCCCTATTCAGGCCCTGATTCCCGCGCCCTCGCTCGACCAAACTCGACCCCGTCTTCACCGGTACGTTCACGACATATCCCCCTTCCAATACTGTATATTAGTTGACCTCGAACAGCGCACAAACCTAGATGAAAATTGACGTCAAGTCGATGAAAAACTACGACATTTAATCTCAGAAAATCATGTTGCGATGACCCATGTTCACGGATTCGTATCTCCCACCACAGAGATCCGAATTCGGTTTTTCTTGTTGGTATACGAAGACCACCTAACCTAGTTTATTTTTTTTCAAATACAATAATTTATTAATTGTTGTGTGTAGAAATAAATTAGTTAGAAAATCCTAAAAATCTACTTTTTCCAAATTCTAAAAATTGCGATACGGAGCGCACCCCGCAAAATAGGACCGCCCCGTCGTATACCAAGTGTACCAAAAGGTGCTCACAGTATCCCCGGATGGGTGGGTTTTCGCGGAAACTAATTTGGACGCGTGTGCGCGTCGAAATCAGCCCGTATCCGCAGAAAATCTCCCATGTCGCAACTTTTGTAAAAGCCCTACGCATTTAGTGCACGCTCGTCAGAATGCGATAAAACTTGCACCACTGGACTCGTGGTATCGCGCTGGTCCTGTGACACAATTTTCACGTAATTCTGAGACAGTTGACCATGTCGCCTATTGGCGGGCCCTACGGTTGACTTTTTGGGCGAAATTGGGTTCGGCTCACCGGAATCCATATTTGGATATACCGTTGAGTTCGTACTGATATTTAGAGTTTGTTTGACCTATAATTTGTCCCATTTAGAGACCATTATCCCTGGCACGCTTTTCGGTACAAAGTGGCCCACATATGGAGCCCGCTTTGACCCGAAATTACCGTTTTGCCCCTGTGTCCAAATTGGACGAAAGGGTAGTATTTTCTAACTATTTTGCTTATTCTGGGAACGTTGGTAATATTTATTTCAGCATCCGAAGACGTTCATTCTGAGACCATAGTTCTGACTCTTGGTGTTTGACATCTGGACGTTATATTTTGTAGCTCTCTTGCCAGGCAAGTATATCTTGCCATTGTACTGTTATTCATATTTCATATGTTACATGCATCTTTATTTTTTGTCTTTAGTTCATATATTTTAACTGCTATATAAAATGTGCGCCCAAGGGGAACTTGGGTGCAACGACGGTGTCGCCGTGATTATTTTTATTTATGTATTTACATTGATGTCACTACCCAAATCTAGAAAATAGGGTTTTTTTTATTTGATAAATAGTGGATTGTATTTAATTAATTATATTTATATTTATTTAGTGCTTATATTATTTTTTTAATGATTGTTTTAGGGTTTTGGCTAGCCTGGACCCATGTCAGACCCTAGTGGACCCATGTCCGACCCAGCACACACCCTTGTAAGAATTATTTTGGGGTTTAGATTTATTATTTTATTTTTAGGAGGTTAGTTGGAGAGATTTGGAGCTAGTTTGAGTGCTTTTGGAACCCAGAACACGAAACCAAGTGAGTATGGGCATTTTGGGAAGGTGGAACTTGTGTAACCCCTTTATACTTGCTTGGCCGGCCTACCTACCCCCCCCCCCCCCCACACCCGTGAGAACCAGCAAAGCCAGCAGCCCTCTCCCCCTTTGCTTTGTATTCTTCATTTTTCTTCTTCTTCTTCTCCACTTCTTCTTTCTTCTTCCTTCCTTCTCCAAGTAAGTCTTTCTTCCATTTTTCTTCTTCTTTCTTCCATTCATTCTTCTTTATACTAGCCCTAACCTTGCATTTTTCCTAACCTAGGTGTGAGGAGCTTAGATCTAGTGTGGAAGCTAGATTTGGTGGCTTGGAGCTTGAGGGAGGTGATTTCTAGGGGTTGTGAGACTTTGGCCTTGGGATTCCAACTCCCAAGAGGTAAAACCTAACTTTCCTTTTGCTAATTATTTTTATGTAGTGTAATTAGTGTTGTAGAACCTTCCTAGACCCTAACCCTACCCGTAGGAGGAAGTTGGAACTAGTTTGGTTGAGTTTAGAGACTTTGACATTAGGTTTTGTGTCAAATTCGGATGGAATCCGAAATTGGCCCAATTTTGGGTGATGCCCTAGGTTAGACGGACCTAGGTAGACGTTGTCGGGTGTCTAGAGGGTGAGTGCGTGTCTCCGTTTGGACACGGGAAGCCGTGTCGCGGAGAAACGGGCGTTTCGGGCAAAATTGGGGCTTTTCATTGTTACCGATTCCAAGTGCGTGCGCGTTTCCGCCACGGACCTAGAATCGACGCGGAAGCATATTTTCTAGGATCTAGATATCGTTTAGAGCACGTGAGTAAATTTTGGGCCGATTCCGAGTTTGTTTGGTGTACGTTTCAGGAGATTTTCTGAGCCGCGCACCACGTGTTCGTCGAAATGACCAAACGGCCATTTCGGCGTGGTTTCCTCGTTTCGGGCTTGTGCGCGCGTTGGGTTAGTATCGGAGAGTGTGTGCTAGAGTTTTCGAGTTATATTTTATATTTTAGGGTATTGGTGAGTGTCGGGGTCGTTGGGCGTGAGTGGGACGTGTTGTTTGTGTGTTATTGTGTGTTGTGTTAGTGTATATGTGTCTATGTTTATATATATATATGTATATATTTATATGTATTTGTATATATGTATATATATTTATATATATATGTGTGTATTTATATTTATGTGCTTGTGTGTGCATATGTATATATATATTTATATGTGTATGTGTGTATATATATATATATATATATATATATATATATATATATATATATATATATATATATATATATATATATATATATATATATATGTATCTTAGAGTGTGTGTGTGTGTGTATTGATATATATATATATATATTTGTATGTGTGTATATATATATTAATATGTGTGTTTATATATATTTATAGCTATGTATATATTTGTGTGTGAGTGTGTGTATTAGTGTGTTTGTGAGTGTGTAGGTGTGTGTGTTAGTGAGTGTGTTAGAATAGATATAAGTGTATATATATATAGGTATCTAGTAGTATATATATAGTTATATGTGTGTATATATATATATATAGGGTGATATATATATATATATATATGTATAGGAGAGTGTGTGTGTGTGTTTGTAGCTAGAGGGGGGGGGGGTTCAGCCAGCAGCGCAGCGGGGAGAACCTGCACAGCAGCAGCAGCATGCAGTGCTCTGTGTACTGCACAGCGGGTGCAGCAGCAGTACCAGCAGCAAAAGCCAGCAGCAGCAGCAGGCTCAGCAAAAGCAGCAGCAGCAGGCTCAGCAAGAGCAGCAGCAGCAGCAGTAAATGCAAGGGCAACAGCAGCTCCAGCAGTAGTAGCTAGTGAGGGAGAGTGAGAGATTGATATATATATATATATACATGTGTTGATAGATAGGTTGATATATCAATAGATAGATAGGTAGATAGATGATTAGATAGATAGATAAGGAGATATATAGTTAGATAGATAATATGTTAATTAGATAGATAGATAGATAGGTAATTGATAGGTAGATAGTTAGGCTTATAGATACTAGATAGTAGATAGCTAGATACTTAGATATATATATATATATATATATATATATATATATATATATATATATATATATATATATATATATATACCTATAAGTTATATATATATAGGTGTATAGGTAAGGTAATGGGTATTTAGGTATATGTGTGTGGATATCTATATACATAGGTATATACCTACTTAGATATATAGATATGTAATAGATATATATATTACCTAGCCTAGATAAATAACTAGGTATATAATTAGTAGCTAGATAGCTAGTTAGAGGGGTTTTAGAGCGAAACCTCAATACCTTGAGATACCGAGGTATCTCAATACCTTGAGATATTCAAGGTATTGAGTTTCGAGCGGGGTATTTGAGCATTAGCCTAGGAAATACTTTGGAGTGATTTTTGTATGTTTATATATATATATATTTACGCGTGCTAGCATAGGTTTTAGCGGATTTAGGCGGGGTGCGTGGCCTAGGGCGAGGTATCGGATACCGAGGGTATCCCGGTATCTCGATTAGGCGAGTTTGTGAGTTTAGTAGCTTAATGAGCTCGGTTTGACCTAGAATTTCAGGGGCACCCTAGTTTGACCTAGGTTTGACCATAATTGTCCTCGTTGATCATAAATGTCAACGTTTGACCTAGTTTTGACCTAGAGTTGACTTTTTGGACCCCGAGTTGACTTTTTGATCCGAATTTCACCGGTTTGACCCGTTCGACCTAGAATAGCCCTAGAAGCCTGTTTTTAATTATTTTATATCAGTTTAAATGCTTAGAACCCTGTTTAATTCTAGTTTTTACATTAGGTCCTTTCGACACCGGTCCGGATCTCGATCCTCATCAGTTGCTCAGGACATCAGGCGAGTACCTACCTCTGATAGTTTCCATTTCATGATAGCGTTTATATCACCTGTTCTAGAACTGTAATACTTGATTCTGACACATTGTTACACGAGCTGGTACTAGTGGATCCCGTCATGAGATGCTATCCCCCTTACCGTGTTCAGCGGGTACTCTATCACGTGTATTTCATCATGTGCTTCGGGTATTGATTCTCATGTGCTATTATGTGCTTCTTGTGCTCTCGCCTTCGTGTGCGCGAGCTATTATCATGTATGTAGCGTGTTGTGGTTGGATCCAAGAGTATTAGTAGGGGAGGGGAGTATGAGTTGGTTATGTGATCAAAGCCAAACAGTATTCATGTGTATGTCGGTTATGCAACTCACGTATAACGGAGTTATCATAGTATTTTTTATGTGCAACCTAAGCCGATCACATAACGAACTTGTGCTCAAGGCACTTAGCTAGTATTCATGTTTCTTACCTGCAGTTACTTTTCCACTACTTGTATTGTTCTCCAGTTTACATTGCAGCTACTTATTGTGCTCCAGCATATATTTATTTCCTGTACATCTTGTATACTTTTCTATTGCTCGTCATATACACCTTACCATACATTTGGAGTTGCTTTCAGAGTTATGTACTTCGCTCCAGTCCTGACTGGGCATATTTTTTCTAGAGGATCCTGAGGACTATTGCCCGACGTTCTACGGGCCGGGTGTTGACGACTGTTGTGACCCCGTGATCGAGGAGGAGTGCGCCGAGGAGACGCCGATAGCACCCTAGTTAGCTAGGTGGGTTTCCTGGGTTGGTCCCAGTGTTTTATTTTGGATGATTGTACTTATTCTTTTGTGGCTGTGAGATGTTGTAGCTATTATGGCCTTGGACTGTATTATTTTGGATTGTCTTGCTCTCTTGGTTCTGTTTCTTTGTTTATATCATATCGTGCTTATATTCTTCCTCTAGATTTTGTGATTGAGATTATTGATATATATATTGCGTGGTTGCCCTCCTTTTGGAGAGGATTTTAATATATATATTGCGTGCTTGCCCTCCTTTTGGAGAGGTCATGCCGGATTTTTTGTGAGATATAGATAGATATGGTTGACCTAGAACGGACCTTTACAGCGTTCTACCGCCGATTCTGCGGCGTAGGCTGGACGTACCCACGGCTCATGCCCGATTTTTGGGTGCGGGTCGTGACACATTTTTTGTGGTGGCCCATGCAGGTCAAGTTTTAGGTTTACCTGCAATAGGATATAGGATATAGGCTGAGAGAGAGTGTGCTCAATCACAACTAGGACTCTTCCTGCTTCCTTTTGCTATCTTTAATTTTTTCTGAAATTGTTTTCTTTTGCAATATTACTGTCCTTCTTTGATGATATCGTTTCTTGCACTATATTGACTTCTTTTGATCTGTGTTCAGGATGCCTCCGAAGACCAGATCTCAGCGCACCGTCCCAGCAGCTGCCACCGAGAGGTCTGTCACCTCTCGACCTGCTTGACTTCCGGCAACCGCTACCGCTCCACTCGCCACTCCTGCAGTTGAGGGAGCGTCAGTTTCTCTCGGAGATCCCCTTACTCCCATTGATCCGAGAGCCACCCCAGTTGTCCCGGTGGTACCTCCTCCACCACCGCCTGCGCCAGTGGATGCTACGCAGTTGTTCGCATTCTTCCGAGAGATGATGGATGCGCAGCACCGCCAGACAGATGTTATGAGGATGGGCATTAAGAATGCTCATCAGGTGGCTTTGACAACGGTCGACAGGGTGGCTCAGATCCAGCCACAGCCAGAGCAGGCTCAGTATCCTAGGCCGGGTACTATTATCGATTTTCAGAGGATGCAGCCTAAGGAGTTCCGCGGCATAGAGGGGATCCTGTACGCCGACGACTGGATCGAGCATATAGAGGGCATCTTTCGGCTGGCGATGATCCCAGCCAGCATGCAGATAGAGGCAGCGGGCAGCCAGATGTTCGACCTTGCCCTTACTTGGTTCCGCACGGATACGCGGATAGCAGTTCCGGGATTGACTTGGGAGGCTTTCAAGAAGCTTTTCAAGGAGAAGTTCTTCCCGGACGTGGCTCTCAGTGCATTGGAGAGTCAGTTTGAGGCGCTCGTCCAGGGGAGTATGTCAGTGGATGAGTATGCAGCGGAGTTCTGCCGTCTGGGCAGATTTGTTGAGGGGTTGTCTGAGGCAGCGAAGGCACGGAAGTTCCGCAAGGGCTTGGTCATGGCGGTCAAGTCCTTGACCAGGAGCGACCGCGAGGCGACCTTCGAGCAGATTGTCAGTGACGCTCAGAGGGCTGAGGATGACCTAGAGCTGAAGACGAAGAGGAGCAGAGATGCTTCAGGAGCAGGTAGCAGTGCAGGCCCAGCCAAGAGGCCATTCCAGCAGACCCAACAGCACCAGGGTCAGGGTCGTGCGCCTTTCCGACAGGCGCCCCAGCAGCAGAGGCAGGGTCAGCAGCAGGGCCAGAGGCAGCCCATTGTTTGCCCTTTCTGTAGGAAGCCAGGGCACGGATGGGACATCTGCAGAAAGAGGCTGGGCAGATGTTTATTCTGTGGCACCGCAGATCACCAGCTGAAGGATTATCCTTCAGTGCTTGCCCGTACAGCTCAGGGCGGAGGAGCCGCTCAGAGGGCACCAGCTAGAGCACCTGCAGCGCAGCTAGAGCACCTGCAGCGCAGCAGAGAGGTCCGCCTTTGCAGACTCAGCAGCAGATGTTCGCCCAGCACCGGCAGCAGCACCGAGAAGGATAGCAGGGGCGAGCTTTTGCCCTGACAGTGGACGAGGCCGAGCTAGTTGGTGATGTTATCTCAGGTTCTGTTCTTCTTGATTCCATTCCAGCTCTTGCTTTATTTGATTTCGGTGCTTCCCATAGCTTTGTGTCTGTATCTTTTGCTGTTAGACACCATCTTGTTGCTGAACCTTTAGCTAGACTCTGCAAGATCACGACCGGGGGTGGTATCATCCTAGTCCGTGATGTCTGCAGAGACCGGAGAGTTACCTTGGGAGGCCGGGAGTTGAGTGTGTGCCTACTCGTAATGCCACTTCCGAGCTACGATATTATACTCGGGATGGATTGGTTGAGTACGCATTGTGCTAGTATAGATTGTCGTAGAGGCAGAGTTTTGTTCAGTCCGCCAGGTGAGCCAGAGTTTCAGTTTGCTAGAGGAGCAGCGGAGCAGACCGAGGGAGTCTTCTACGGAGCCCTGGTGGTAGAGCCGAGGTCGCTACATCCACTGATAGAGGAGTATATAGATGTCTTTTCGGAGGAGTTGCCAGGGTTACCTCCAGACAGAGATGTGGAGTTCTCTATAGAGTTAGTGCCAGGTGCGGAGCCGATATCCCAGCACGTCTATAGAGTCAGCAACAGTGAGCTGATAGAGTTGAAGAAGCAGGTGGATAAGCTTCAGGACAAGGGATTTATCAGATCTAGTTCTTCTCCGTGGGGTGCTCCGGTACTTTTTGTGCCGAAAAAGGATGGGTCGATACGGATGTGTATCGACTACAGGGCTCTGAACAACCTCACAATCAAGAACAAGTATCCGTTGTCGCGTATTGATGATCTTTTTGACCAGTTGAGCGGAGCGAGGGTATTTTCCAGGATTGATCTGAGGACAGGCTACCACCAGGTGAAGGTCAGGAAGGAGGATATTTCGAAGACAGCTTTTTGAACCAGATATGGACAGTATGAGTTCTTGGTGATGCCGTTTGGGTTGACTAATGCCCCGGCAGTGTTCATGAATCTGATGAACAAGGTGTTCCATCAGCATCTGGACAGGTTTGTGGTGGTGTTTATAGATAATATCTTGGTGTATTCGAAGACCCCAGAGGAGCACGAGGAGCATCTGAGGATAGTGCTGAAGACTCTCAGGAAGGAGAAGCTTTATGGAAAGTTCTCAAAGTGTGAGTTCTTCCTTGACAAGGTTGAATTCCTTGGTCATGTGGTGACTGGAGAGGGTATCTTGGTGGATCCGAGAAAGATCATGGCAGTTGAGGCATGGAGTGCTCCGAGTTCAGTAGCCGAGGTCAGGAGTTTCCTGGGACTGGCAGGTTATTATAGGAGATTTGTTCAGGATTTTTCCCGGATTACAGAGCTGTTGTCCAGGCTGACCCGGAAGGACATGGAGTTTGTTTGGTCAGAGGAGTGCCAGATCGCCTTTGATGAGCTGAAGAGGAGGTTGACGACAGCTCCAGTGTTGACGTTGCCATCAGGTTCTGGAGGTTTCACTATCTATAGTGATGCATCGGGGAAGGGACTGGGTTGTGTGTTGCAGCAGAATGGGAGGGTGATTGCCTATGCTTCTAGGCAATTACGTCCTCATGAGAAGAATTACCCTACCCACGATTTGGAGTTGGCAGCGGTCATCTTTGCTTTGAAGTTGTAGAAATACTATTTATACGGAGAGCGTGTGGAGATCTTCACAGACCACAAGAGCTTGAAGTATGTGTTTACCCAAAAAGAGCTGAACATGAGGCAGAGGAGATGGTTGGAGTTGATGAAGGACTTCGACATATCGTTGCAGTACCATCCAGGAAAGGCGAACATAGTTGCGGATGCATTTAGCAGGTATCCGGTAGCTATGTGCCTGACTACAGATCGTTATCTTCTGGCAGATCTAGAGAGCTTGGACATTGAGGTGATAGTGCCTGGAGTTGAGATGCAGATGTGGGGACTGCAGATTCAGTCAGAGTTGGTAGACCGGATCAGGGCTACACAGTTTGAGGATGAGTCCCTGAGGAGCATCAGGACGTAGGTTCAGATGGGATTAGCAGATGACTTCACCATTGCTGATGATGGTTCTTTGCGGCACGGTACCAGGCTGTGTGTGCCGAGTGGGTCGTTGCACGAGGAGATTCTTCAGGAGGCGCATCGATCCCAGTATTCTATGCATCCAGGTGCCAACAAGATGTATAGAGATCTGAGACAGCATGTATGGTGGTACGGGATAAAGCGGGAGGTAGCATACTTCGTATCCCGATGCTTAGTGTGTCAGCAGGTGAAGGCGGAGAGGCAGAGGCCGGGAGGATTACTCCAGCCGTTACCCATTCCGGAGTGGAAATGGAAGCATATGACCATGGATTTTATTTCTGGACTTCCCCGCTCTCCAGGCGGGAAGGATGCTATTTGGGTCATCGTGGACAGGTTGACCAAATTGGCCCACTTTCTACCATTCAAAGTGGGTACATCTACAGAGAGACTAGCAGAGATATATGTGCGCCAGATAGTCAGACTGCATGGAGTTCCAGTAAGCATAGTATCAGATCAGGACAGTCGCTTCACTTCGCATTTCTGGAGGAGCCTGCAGGCTAGCTTGGGCACCCAGCTCAAGTTTAGTAGTGCATATCATCCGCAGACAGATGGTCAGTCAGAGAGGACCATTCAGACACTTGAGGACATGCTTCGGACTTGTGTTTTGGATTTCAGAGGCTCTTGGGAGGATCACTTGCACTTGGTAGAGTTTGCTTACAACAACAGCTACCAAGCCAGTATCGAGATGTCACCTTTCGAGGCATTGTATGGGCGGAGGTATCGCACTCCGTTGTCATGGGATGATGTAGGCGAGAGAGCTTTGCTTGGCCCGGAGATGGTGGTTGATGCGGCAGAGAAGGTTAAGCTCATTAGAGATAGACTTCGGGTGGCGCAGGACAGGCAGCGGCATTGGGCTGATAGCCACCGGAGACCTTTGGAGTTCGAGGTATAGCTTAGAATCTAGATTTTGTTTTTGTGTTTGCTTGTGATTGCTTGTTTTAGACTAAGTGTTGAGACCTTGTTTGTGCTAGGTTGGAGATCTGGTGTTCCTGAGGATTTCTCCGACGCGGGGCACTATTCGCTTCGGTGGAGGCGGGGAAGCTTAGCCCACGTTTCGTCGGACCCTTCCGTATCCATGAGAGGGTCGGCGCCGTGGCGTATAGGCTTGAGTTGTCGCCTACGCTGGAGGGAGTTCATGATGTGTTCCACGTGTCGCAGTTGAGACGGTACGTGGCGGATCCCAGTCACGTATTGGATCACTCGGAGATCGCAGTGGGCCCTACTCTTAGCTATCCAGAGCAGCCGGTAGAGATTCTGGATCGACGGGAGAAGGTATTGAGAAACCAGACTATTCCCTTGGTTCGCGTAGCGTGGAGGCATCACTCTCCAAGTGAGTCGACCTGGGAGAGGGAGGATGAAATGCGCGAGCGATACCCCTATCTCTTCGAGCCCTGAGGTATGGTTCTTTTCTTGCATTCCTGTCCTAGTTTCGTCTTTTAATTTCGAGGACAAAATTATTTTAAGGAGGGTAGACTTGTCACTACCCAATTCTAGAAAATAGGGTTTTTTTTTATTTTTATTTGATAAATAGTGGATTGTATTTAATTAATTATATTTATATTTATTTAGTGCTTATATTATTTTTTTAATGATTGTTTTAGGGTTTTGGCTAGTCTGGACCCATGTCAGACCCTAGTGGACCCATGTCCGACCCAGCCCACACCCTTGTGAGAATTATTTTGGAGTTTAGATTTATTATTTTATTTTTAGGAGGTTAGTTGGAGAGATTTGGAGCTAGTTTGAGTGCTTTTGGAACCCGGAACCCGAAACCAAGTGAGTAGGGACGTTTTGGGAAGGTGGAACTTGTGTAACCCCTTTATACTTGCTTGGCCGGCCTACCTACCCCCCCCCACACCCGCGAGAACCAGCAAAGCTAGCAGCCCTCTCCCCCTTTGCTTTGTATTCTTCATTTTTCTTCTTCTTCTTCTCCACTTCTTCTTTCTTCTTCCTTCCTTCTCCAAGTAAGTCTTTCTTCCATTTTTCTTCTTCTTTCTTCCATTCCTTCTTCTTTATGCTAGCCCTAACCTTGCATTTTCTCTAACCTAGGTGTGAGGAGCTTAGATCTAGTGAGGAAGCTAGATTTGGTGGCTTGGATCTTAAGGGAGGTGATTTCTAGGGGTTGTGAGACTTTGGCCTTGGGATTCCAACTCCCAAGAGGTAAAACCTAACTTTCCCCTTGCTAATTATTTTTATGTAGTGTAATTAGTATTGTAGAACCTTTCTAGACCCTAACCCTACCCGTAGGAGGAAGTTGGAACTAGTTTGGTTGAGTTTAGAGACTTTGACATTAGGTTTTGTGTCGAATTCGGGTAGAATCCGAAATTAGCCCAATTTTGGGTGATACCCTAGGTTAGACGGATCTAGGTAGACGTTTTCGGGTGTCTAGAGGGTGAGTGCGTGTCTCTGTTTGGACACGAGAAGCCGTATCGCGGAGAAACGGGCATTTCGGGCAAAATTGGGGCTTTTCGTCGTCGCCATTTCTAAGTGCGTGCACGTTTCTGCCACGGACCTAGAATAGATGCGAGAGCACATTTTCTAGGATCTAGATATCGTTTAGAGCGCGTGGATAAATTTTGGGCCGATTCCGAGTTCGTTTGGTGTGCGTTTCAGGAGGTTTTTCTGAGCCCGCGCACCACGTGTTCGTCGAAATGACCGAACGGCCATTTCGGCATGGTTTCCTCGTTTCGGGCTTGTGCGCGCATTGGGTTAGTATCGGAGAGTGTGTGCTAGAGTTTTTGAGTTATATTTTATATTTTTTAGGGTATTGGTGAGTGTCGGGGTCGTTGGGCGTGAGTGGGGCGTGTTGTTTGTGTGTTGTTGTGTGTTGTGTTGTGTTAGTGTATATGTGTCTATGTTTATATATATATATGTATATATTTATATGTATTTGTATATATGTATATATATTTTTATATATATATATATATATGTGTGTATTTATATCTATGTGCTTGTGTGTGCATATGTATATATATATTTATATGTGTATGTGTATATATATATATATATATATATATATATATACACACACACACACTCTAAGATACATATATATATATATATATATATATATATATATATATATATATATATATATATATATATATATATTATATATATATATATATGTATCTTAGAGTGTGTGTGTGTGTATATATATATATATATATATATATATATATATATATATATATATATATATATATATATATATATATATATATATATAATATATATATTTGTATGTGTGTATATATATATTAATATGTGTGTTTATATATATTTATAGCTATGTATATATTTGTGTGTGAGTGTGTATATTAGTGTGTTTGTGAGTGTGTAGGTGTGTGTGTTTGTGAGTGTGTTAGAATAGATATAAGTGTATATATATATATATAGGTATCTAGTAGTATATATATAGTTATATGTGTGTGTATATATATATATATATATAGGGTGATATATATATATATATGTATAGGAGAGTGTGTGTGTGTGTTTGTAGCTAGAGGGGGGGGTTCAGCCAGCAGCGCAGCGGGGAGAACCTGCACAGCAGCAGCAGCATGCAGTGCGCTGCGCACTGCACAGCGGGTGCAGCAGCAGTACCAGCAGCAGCAGCAGGCTCAGCAAGAGCAGCAGCAGCAGCAGTAAATGCAAGGGCAACAGCAGCTCCAGCAGTAGTAGCTAGTGAGGGAGAGTGGGAGATTGATATATATATACATGTGTTGATAGATAGGTAGATATATCAATAGATAGATAGGTAGATAGATGATTAGATAGATAGATAAGGAGATATATAGTTAGATAGATAATAAGTTAATTAGATAGATAAATAGGTAATTGATAGGTAGATAGTTAGGTTTATAGATACTAGATAGTAGATAGCTAGATACTTAGATATATATATATATCTATCTAAGATATAGATATCTATATACCTATAAGTTATATATATATAGGTGTATAGGTAAGGTAATGGGTATTTGGGTATATGTGTGTGGATATCTATATACATAGGTATATACCTACTTAGATATATAGATATGTGATAGATAGATATATATATTACCTAGCCTAGATAAATAACTAGGTATATAATTAGTAGCTAGATAGCTAGTTAGAGGGGTTTTAGAGCGAAACCTCAATACCTTGAGATACCGAGGTATCTCAATACCTTGAGATATTCAAGGTATTGAGTTTCGAGCGGGGGTATTTGAGCATTAGCCTAGGAAATACTTTGGAGTGATTTTTGTATGTTTATATATATATATATATATATATTTACGCGTGCTAGCATAGGTTTTAGCGGGTTTAGGCGGGGTGCGTGGCCTAGGGCGAGGTATCGGATACCGAGGGTATCCCGGTATCTCGATTAGGCGAGTTTGTGAGTTTAGTAGCTTAATGAGCTCGGTTTGACCTAGAATTTCAGGGGCACCCTAGTTTGACTTAGGTTTGACCACAATTGTCCTCGTTAACCGTAAAAGTCAACGTTTGACCTAGTTTTGACCTAGAGTTGACTTTTTGGACCCCGGGTTGACTTTTTGACCCGAATTTCACCGGTTTGACCCGTTCGACCTAGAATAGCCCTAGAAGCCTGTTTTTAATTATTTTATATCAGTTTAAATGCTTAGAAACCTGTTTAATTCTACTTTTCGCATTAGGTCCTTGCGACACCGGTCCGGATCTCGATCCTCATCAGTTGCTCAGGACATCAGGCGAGTTTTCCATTTCATGATAGCGTTTATATCACCTGTTCTAGAACTGTAATACTTGATTCTGACATATTGTTATACGAGTTGGTACTAGTGGATCCCGTCATGAGATGCTATCCCCCCTTACCGTGTTCAGCGGGTACTCTATCACGTGTATTTCATCATGTGCTTCGGGTATTGATTCTCATGTGCTATTATGTGCTTCTTGTGCTCTCGCTTCGTGTGCGCGAGCTATTATCATGTACGTAGCGTGTTGTGGTTGGATCCAAGAGTATTAGTGGGGGAGGAGAGTATGAGTTGGTTATGTGATCAAGCCAAACAGTATTCATGTGTATGTCGGTTATGCAACTCACGCATAACGGAGTTATCGTAGTATTTTTCATGTGCAACCTAAGCCGATCACATAACGAACTTGTAATCAAGGCACTTAGCTAGTATTCATGTTTCTTACCTGCAGTTACTTTTCTACTACTTGTATTATTCTCCAGTTTATATTGCAGCTACTTATTGTGCTCCAGCATATATTTATTTCCTGTGCATCTTGTATACTTTTCTATTGCTCGTCATATACACCTTACCATGTATTTGGAGTTGCTTTCAGAGTTATGTACTTCGCTCCAGTCCTAACTGGGCATATTTTTTTCAGAGGATCCTGAGGACTATTGCCCGACGTTCTACGGACCGGGTGTTGACGACTGTTGTGACCCCGTGATCGAGGAGGAGTGCGCCGAGGAGACGCCGATAGCACCCTAGTTAGCTAGGTGGGTTTCCTGGGTTGGTCCCAGTGTTTTATTTGGATGATTGTACTTATTCTTTTGTGGCTGTGAGATGTTGTAGCTATTATGGCCTTGGACTGTATTATTTTGGATTGTCTTGCTCTCTTGGTTCTGTTTCTTTGTTTATATCATATCGTGCTTATATTCTTCATCTAGATTTTGTGATTGAGATTATTGATATATATATTGTGTGGTTGCCCTCCTTTTGGAGAGGATTTTGATATATATATTGCGTGGTTGCCCTCTTTTTGGAGAGGTCATGTCGGATTTTTCTGTGAGATATAGATAGATATGGTTGACCTAGACGGACCTTTACAGCGTTCTACCGCCGATTCTGCGGCGTAGGCTGGACGTACCCACGGCTCATGCCTGATTTTCGGGTGTGGGTCATGACAATTGACCTTGTTTATGAGACTGACCCATTATCATGTAGCATTATTAGGTTTCATTGGCTGTGACACAGATGTTACACGAGTGTGAGTCTCATATAGATCACGGACTGCGTGACAGGTCTGGCCTCCTATACGTATGAGTCATGCGTTAGGGATAACTGTTGTTAGAAACTTTGTATGCTAGTAGACTTGGCAGTTATTAGAGGTATTATCGTGTCATTGATGTGACATGCTTAGAGCATGAGGTGGGGAGAACAACAAGTACTGCATTTTGGCTCCTTTGCACTTTTTTCTTGTGAGTCCGGATTCTCTGCCGGAGAAATGGATGGTGATGACCACTATATATTATATATTATCAGGCGGTCTCTGGCGTTCAAAAGACGACATGCTTTTTAGGCCCCTGGATCTCCAAGAGAACCACAATGAGGCGCGTAGCGTCTTTACTTCTTTCTGACAAATCTCAATCAATCAGTAAATCATTGTCTGCCTCTCCTAAGGTTATTCAAAATGGTAGGCATACTTTCAGGACATAGCTCTCTGAGTGGTTTTAGGGAGGGAAAAAGAAAGAAAGTGAATTGAGGGGTCATCACTATGGATTCAACGGTCAGATAGCCCACTTGTAGGGAAAGTTGTTCTTAAACTGCATTCACTTAGACGGTTAGGCGACCCATTGAATATTTATTTCAGTACTTTATTGGCATGCTTTTATGTATCTTGCTATGTCCCTCTGAGGATCTGGTCCCTTTCCAGGTGTAGATGTCATGAGTATTCGCAGGAGTGCAGATCCAGACTAGTTACTTATATTTTCGAGGAGGTATTCTCTTCGAGTCGCAGTGATTATAGTTGTTGTACTTATGTTGTGTTTGTTTTTATTCGAGTTGGTAGTGGATTTATTTTCATCCAACTATCATCTTTAGATACTTTGTATTGAGATCTAGTTATTTAGATATTGGTTATTTATATTAATTTTCTGTGGATGAGATTTAGATTATATACTGTGACTTGTGATAGATTTATACCACTTGTGGATTTGATATTCATATTACAGCGTACGTATGGGTTTTGGTTTTCATATATTGGAGTTGCCATATCCATGCGGCTGGCATGCTTATGTGTCCTAGTCCTACGTATTTTGGGACTGGGACGTGACAACAAAGAACTCAAACAAATGCTATAATAGGAATCACTGCAAGTTGGCAAGGTACACTTGCCTGGTGTTTGGATTCCAACAGTTGCTCCGGTATTCGTAGGGTCTTTAAGTACTCCTCTGGTTGCTGAAATAAACATTACCATCATATTCAGAAGATATCAAATAGCTAAAATTGTCTCTCCATAAGTCCAATTTGGACACAGGAGCAAAAGTGACAGTTATGGTCAAAGCGGGGTCCATATGTGGCCCACTTCGCACCGAAAAATATGCCAGAGACAAAGTTCTCAATTTGTCAAACTTAGTGTCTACAAGTCCAGAACGATGATACGAACCCAACGGAATGTCCAGAACTGGATTCCGATAAGCCGATCACAAAATTGCCCGTCAAGTGGAGCCGTGGGGCCTACGATACGGAATTTTGTCAACGTTCTTAGAATGAAACCAAACTTGGGTCACAGGACCAGTGTATCGCTATGAGTCCGATGGTGCAAGTTTCATTTCGATACGACAAGTGTACACGAAGTTACAACGAGTTTCAGAACAGGGCCGATAGGGGGGTGTTGTCGACGGATACGCATTGATTCCGGTGTGCACGCACATCCAAATCAACTGTCATGACCCACACCCAAAAAATTGGGCATTAGTCGTAGGTACGTCCAGCCTACGCCGTAGAATCGGCGGTAGAAACGCTGTCTAGGTCTATTCTAGGTCACAATATCTATATCTCACAATGATCAGTCAATATAACCTCTCCAAAAGGAGGGCAACCACGCAATATATATATAAATACTCAATCACAATAACTAGGGGAAGAGTAAAAGCACGATAAGATATCACAAAAAACAAGAACCAAAGAGCAAGTACAATATTCAAATATACAGTCCAAGTCTAAAGTCTACAATATCTCACAGAAGCAACAAAATAATAAATACAGTCATCCAAAATATCAACTGGGAACAACCCAGAGAAACCCACCTAGCTAAACTAGGGTGCTAACGGCATCTCCTCGACTGGGACGGGCTCCTCCTCAGAATCAGGGTCGCAACACTCCTCAACGCCCAGCCCGTAGAATGTTGGGAAAAAATCAGGATCCTCTGGAAAAAATATGCAGTCAGGACTGGAGCAAAGTACATAACTCTGAAAGCAACTCCAAATACATGGTAAGGTGTATATGACTAGCAATAGAAAAGTATACAAGATGCACAAGAAAGTAAATACATGGTCGAATAGATAAAGTAACTGCAATATAAAACTGGAGAACAATACAAGTAGTAGAGAAGTAACTGCATGTGAGAAATAGGAATACTAGCTAAGTGCCTTGAGCACAAGTTCGTTATGTGATCGGCTTAGGTTGCACATGAATAATTTATGATAACTCCGTTATGCGTGAGTTGCATAACCGACATACACATGAATATTGTTTGGCTTTGTTCACATAACCAACTCATACTCCCCTCCCCTACTAATACTCTTGGATCCAACCACGATACGCTACGTACATGATAAATAACTCGCGCACATGAAGGCGAGAGCACACGAAGCACATGATAGCACACGAGAATCAATACCCGAAGCACATGATGAAAAACACGTGATAGAGTACCCGCTGAACACGGTAAGGGGATAACATCTCATGACGGGATCCACTAGTACCAGCTTATGAAACAATGCGTCAGAATCAAGTATTACAGTTCTAGAACAGGTGATATAAACGCTATCATAAAATAGAAACGATCAGAGGTAGGTACTCGCCTGACGTCCTGAGCAACTGATGAGGATCGAGATCCGGACTAGCGTCGCAAGAACCTATTGCGAAAAGCAAGATTAAACGGGGTTCTAATAAGTTAAACTAATATAAAATAACTAAAAACAAGGTTCTAGGGGCATTCTAGGTCGAACGGGTCAAACCGATAAAATTTGGGTCAAAAAGTCAACCCGGGGTCCAAAAAGTCAGCTCTAGGTCAAAACTAGGTCAAACATTGACTTTTACGGTCAACGAGGGCAATTATGGTTAACTCTAGGTCAAACTAGGGTGCCCCTAAAATTCTAGGTTAAAACTAGCTCATTAAGCTAGTAAACCCTCAAACTCGCCTCATCGAGATACCGGGATACCCTTGGTATCCGATACCTCGACCTAAGCTACGCACCCCGCCTATACCCGCTAAAACCTATGCTAGCACGGGTAATTATATATACCAATACATATAAAAGCAACTCTAATCCTATTCCTAGGCAAATGCTCAAAAACTCGCTCTGACACTCAATACCTTGGGTATCTCAAGGTATTGAGATACCTTGATATCTCAAGGTATTGAGATATCCCGCTAACCCTCACTAACACTACTAACTAGCTATCTAACTATGCTTATACATATATACCTAGCTGTCACTACCACATTTTCTAGGAAAGGGTATTTGGTAATTTCCTATTTAAATAAATATTGTGCATGGTAAATAATTATTTGTTGTATTATTTAATTGTTGTTAGTTATTATTTAATTATTTTAGACTTATTTTAGTGGACCCAACTAGTTTAGTTTGGACCCATGGACCAACATGAATTAATTAGTTAGACTTGGCCATTTAGAAAGCCCATAGTTAAGGAGATGGATTAAATTAATTAAATGATTAGACTAGAAGCTTCCTTCCTTAATTATTTCTTCATGAGAGGCCCCAAGGGTACATTGGACATTTTACAATTGCTTGGGGGAGGGGCTATGGCCGCCTATTAAAGAGGAGGGGAAATTTCTCTCTCCTCTCATCTCATTCCAAATCTAGATCTAGAATTCTTCCACTACCAAATTCCCTCCATTCCCAATCCAATTCCCTACCAAATTCATTCCAAATTCTTTCCAATTCACCATTAGAGAAGAGGAAGTAAGGATCTAGAAGAAGTAAGCAAGGGTCTACAAAGAGGAAGCAATGATCTACAAAGAGGAGCAAGGATCTACAATTTGGAAGCAAGTTCATCTCAATTGGAGGTTTCATTGGGAATCCATCTCCCAATAGGTATAATTCAGATTTTTCTTATTTAAATAGCTTCTAAATCTGAGATTTAATCATGTAAAATCAACCTATATGTATGTAGTACCCATAGGACTTTGTTTTGTGTTCATAGGAGACCCATGGAGAAAGTTATGGTACTTTTTGTGTCAATTTTGTTGGAATTCCGAATTTATATTTTGTTGTGTGTGTCAATTGATCCTATAGATCAATTGAACATGAGATTTGTGTTTGAGGCTAGTGTCGTGTCCATATTGGGATACTTGTGGTTCGTATCCCAACTATTTGGTGATACGTGTCATTTGGGGATTTTCCTCCGACACGGGGCTTTGAACATGTCGTATTTTGACACGGACACATAGATCTACTTTTGACGCTTTGATTTGTTCATAAATATTATTTGTGATTTGTTTGTGTCCTTCGGGGTGCATTTGGTTGTGTGTTGGACTCGTGTCGCATGCGTATCCTAGATCTAGTGGGATACGGTGAGATACTCTCCAATTGTGTGTATTTTTGCATAGATCTATTAATTGTGGTTCAATTCTTCATTTATAATTAGTATATATATATGGATATTAAATATTTATTTTGTGTATTTATTATAGTAATTATTGTAGCATAGATCTATATTTTGGGTGTGCTAATATAATGTACAATATAATATGTAGCTTTCTTGCATGCAAATATATATGTTACTACTTGTTAAATAATATAATTTATACATAAAATATTTTATAAAATATATTTGTATGTTTAATTGTGTAATTATATTATTTATAATTATTATATAATTATTTGGATATTAATGTAAATATTTTAGGTGTGCTTCTAGCCATGTAAATTATATGTTCTTTGTTAAATATTTGAAGGTATAAGTTTATGTGTATATTAATATATATATGTACATTTTTGTATTAATGGTTTTTATATATATATATATATATATATATATATATATATATATATATATATATATATATATATACTGTTTTATATATTCTGTTTATATATATATATATATATATATATATATATATATATATATATATATATATATATATATTGTTTATATATTCTGTTTTTATATATATATACAACTTGTTTTAGTGACAGTGAATTAATGACAGTAAAAAAACTGTCATTAATTAGCCGACTAATAGCAGCCGCTGTAGCCTTCGGGCAATTAATGACAACCTGTCATTAATTGCAGCAGCGGGAAACAGCAGCTTTTCTGCGACACTTTTCTGCGACAGTTTAACTGTCAGCGAAAACCAAAGCAGTGGCAGTTTATTATTTGGGTTTCGGTGACAGTCCTTCGGTGACAGTCCCGACTGTCACTATTTAAACTGTTTTGATTTAATCCTATTTTATTCACTGTTTTTCAATGACGCTTTGACAGATTTAATGTATATATTATATATTATAATTGTATATTATATATTATAATTGTATATATATATATGTATATATATATGTGTTTTGTGAGGAATAATAATTGTAATAATATATTATGTTATTTATATAAATGTTGGGTTGTATATATATTATTTTAGGGTATATATTAATTATATTATTAGTATACTTTGTGTGAGTTCTTTTTGAATCTAATTTGATTCCTAAATTATTGTAGTTTATCTCTATATTATTTTATAGATGTCTTGTGAGGTTGACTTTGGGTTTGACCATGTTTGACTTTAGTGGACTTTAGAGTTGACCATAGTTGACTTTTGACTTAGAATTGACTTATTGACCTAGAAATTGCCTAGTTTGACTTGTTCTCTTTCCGGGACCTTGTATTAATGTGGTATTCCATATCTAGGTCTTCGAGGCACCGAGTCAGACATTTGTGAGACTGTTCATTGGACTTCAGGCGAGTACATTCTCTGATAGTTTTTCATTTATGATATCCTCTATGTTCGTTGTATCTAGTGTAGATATACATGTTCTCTTGACACTATGGTTACACGGATTGGTATATCCGGATCTCGTCATGAGATGTTATTCCTTGGTATATGGTGTATATGGTGCAAGTATTGTTTCATTGGTTATCTTGTACATGTACAGACACCGATTCTCGGGGAGACTAGCTATCTTCTTGGGGAATCTAGTGCCATAACGTACCGTGGTTGGATCTATTATACCAGTCGGGGTGGGGAGTATTTTAGTGTAGATATGTGATCATACCCTCCTTGTGTATGTTTTGTTCCTTGTGAGTGTTGATCATACACCGCACGTATAATCAGCCAGGCCAT